>CABHPH010160558.1:664-40275 GCA_902168325.1 Peromyscus nudipes | reverse complement strand
TTTTTTTTTATCTGAACAACCCAAAGTTGCTTGGTAAATGTGAAAGATTACTGCTCCTTGCCTGTTATCAAAGTAATGGTAATGGAACCAAAGTTACAGTCAGAAGGAAAAAAAAGGACGCTGACCCTATTACAGGACAGAGCAGAGACAAAGTAGATAAACACCCCAGCTGAAGGCCATATGAACTGATGATAATCACAGGTACTATCCACTTGCTGTTACCTTATGATAGGTTTGCTTCTGAAAAATCTTAGTCAATGCTAATAAAATTATAAACACAGAGACAGTTTGACTCAACAAATTTAGGCAGGAAAACCAACTCATTACAAGTAGTAAGGAACAAAGGCATTGACTATATGGATGAGAAACTACATGAATACGGAAGGAGATGAGGAAGTCGAAGTCTGGAGTGGAGGTGGGGGAAACAAAGTAATGGACAAAGGTGGACAAAATCACAGCTTGGCAACAGATATGAGCACATCTGGCCACTGACCTTGGGCTCCAAGC
Organism: Peromyscus nudipes; assembly: GCA_902168325.1. Classification (NCBI taxonomy): domain Eukaryota; kingdom Metazoa; phylum Chordata; class Mammalia; order Rodentia; family Cricetidae; genus Peromyscus; species Peromyscus nudipes. The sequence continues at coordinate 39,768 of CABHPH010160558.1, read as the reverse complement.
GAGTCACTATGTGGGAAATTGTTGCCCGTGTGTCTCTATTGCTTTGGTGAGTTTACAGCCAAGCAGCTGGCTACAGGCTTGGTGCCAGTCTTGTTCATCAGACCAACCACCAGCAAAGTGAGGTAGATGTAGAATAGATGACAGAGGGAAGCAGAAACCTGCTGTGTATTTTCATACTCATCCACCAGTGAGTGTGAAAACAGAGACCTTCTTAGACTAGTGACTTCTGAATTAGTTCCTGTTTGGCCTAGCTCTAATCTGGACAACTGCAGTAAAAAGGCAGCTGGGGGACCACATTTGCTAAGTGTGGAAGTCACGTTTAGGTATCAGTGTGACTAAAGGAATACATAGAAACATGGGTGTGCTTATGAGGGAGCTTTCAGTCATGGATCTAAATAAATTAGTTGGAAAAATGCCCCCTTCTCTTGGATGGTACCATTTAATCATATGGGGGCCCAAAGGGAAATTTTCATAAAGAGAATTGGCCAGTCCTCTAACATTTGGGCCAGGCTTATTTCTGCTACCTTGGACATTAGAGCTATAGGCTTGCCAGCATTTGGGTTCTAGAATTTATGCCAGCAGTCTTCCTGGATCTTAGGTTTCTGGCCTTGGACTATGCTACATCCATCAACTCTCCTGGCTCTGAAGCAGTAATGGTTGCTGTACTGAGCCAGGTGTTAGAATCTTGTGACCTCCTGTCTGTGGACCACCTCCTGTTTCATGGTTCTCCTGGCCTTCATAACCACATAGTCATATTAGTCCCCCAGTAAACTTTCTAACATAGACCAACCCCCCATCCTCTACACACTGTTGGTTCTTCTCTTGTGAAAATTTAGATAGCACATCAAGTACATATTAAACAAAGCCACTCAATCTCTCTGTTCTTAAGATGAGGAAAGCCCAGACCAGCTGCTAATTACACCAGGGTGTTTACACACACGACTGACCCAGGTTTGTCTGATGTCACACTATGTTATGTTCCTCATCACCATTCTATGACAACCATATGCTTATCTACTTCATAAGGTATCTGGCTCTTCATTTCACATTGATATGAGGTAGTCTCTATCCCCACCCCCCACCCCCCATCTGTCAACCTTCCTGGAAGAACAAGAAAGATTTATTTTGGATCAATGTTTCAGCTCATCATGTCAGAGAAGGCATGGTGGAACAGACTGATGCTCATCATGGTGCCCTGAAAGAAGGCAGGGCAAATGATAAACCCCCAAAAGATGTGCTACCCTCAACCTGCTTCCTCCACCTAGGACTGACACAGCAGCACAGGAACCTTGCAAGGGACATTTCACATTCAAACCACACCATGATGTAGGTGGACCATACTCTAATGGAAAGTCACACACCCATGTATGGGCACCATAGGCTGGATTTAATAGGTTAAAAGAAGAAGAAAATTCACAAAGTTGGGTAAGTTTGAAAGGAGGGATCTGAGAATAGTTTGGTGAGAGGTGAATATTATCAAAATACAATGTAGGAAATTCTCAAAGAACTAATAAAACATGAGGAAAAATACTGACAAAATAAATTGAAGAAGACACAAAACCATAAATAAGTAAATACAATAAACTACACCATGATGCTTAATGAGTTTTTTTGAGAGGTGTATACCTTATGATATCTGACATATACAGATTATGACATTTCTAGTGGCTTCCTGCAGAAGATATTCTGTAGTAACATTCTGGTCATGAGCTCTGGCTTTGCTGCATGTCCTGAAGTAATGTTTCTGATGACAAGTGTTTTGTACCCAGGAAACTTAACAGATGGGGAACACATGAGTGGAGGTTCCTGAACTCATACATGTCTGAGCATGTCATATTTTTCACTTGGGAATGAGAAAAATACTCTCCTCTGACTGCTTTCCTGGGCCTCCATGGCAACCAGGTGAAACTGCGTATCTAAAGATTTTGTGTTTGAAACACTTAAGGCATTCACCAAGCATGATAAGTTACACTTCCTCATCTTGGCCTCAGCTTTCCCAGTTACCCCACATGGCCTCTGGTAGCTGTTTGGGCTCTGTGCTACAGTTAAGCTTCTAACTGTACTAATTTCAGTGATCCAGGGAGGATTTGAAGAAAATAGGAGAAAAATGCTCTCAAAATATAACCTTCAAATAGAAAAAGTGGGTTTCACATTTACTGTTTCCAAGGCTCATTTTTAACTGTTCCTTCAGGACAAGGTGAAGGGATTGCTGGCTGTTACCTGTCCCACTCCATCTACTTCCACCCCCATCCTGAAGAAAACCTGGAGCTGAGCTCCCTCTGTAAATCCTCTGAAAGCATGAGGCTGTGTGGGAGCTCTACCTCAGCCCCAGGGACAGAGGGGGATTTCAGGCTGGTTATCTCTGAGCTTCCCAATCCTTTAAAGAAGCTGTGCTTCTAATCTGTGCCATCAAGACCTTTGCTTACCCTGTTAGATTAAATCACAGCCTCCTTATCAGCACAGAGCCGAGAGGAGGCTTGCAAATTGAATGTACACTGTGCCTGTGAGCAGCATGACAATCAGATGAGCCTGGCTCATCATCGTCAGTCACATTCATGTTGTTCCAGGTGTTGGGCTCACCAGGGCGCCCGTCAACATGCAGAAGGCAATTAGGTTCCTCTAGCCAAGAGTGTAGCAATAGCTTAGTTTAAAAAGAACTCACACAAGAAAGTTATTTACACTGAAATCTTTGTTGTGGTTAAAATATTAATAATAAAAGAGAAGGTTGTGAATGCTTCTTGATCTTGCAGAAGACCAGAGTTTGGTTCCCAGCAACTGTGTCAGGTGGGTCATAATGGCCTGTAACTCCAGCTCCAGGGGGTTCTGATGCCCTCTTCTGGCCTCTGTGAGCATCTGCACATATGTGTAAACACACACACACACACACACACACACACACACACACACACACCATGACAACATAAATACATATAAAATAAATAATAAATGTCCTTTAAAAAGAGAAATAGATGGGATATGGACTCATTGCACAGTAACGGCCTCTCCAAAGACTCTGATAAGGCCTGAGTTCAAACAGTGCCTCAGAGAAGCGTCCACACTGTGTGTCCTCACTGTCTGTGCTCCCATCCCCACTACACTTATCAGATAAGAAGCGTCATGCTGCCGAAAGATGTGGGGTCTTTGGTCAGTGAGACTAGAATTCCTGTGACTGTTTTCATTCACATCTCTTCTGAGTAAACTGGAGGATGACCTGCTTGTTTTATTTTGGAAAGCATTGCCTACCTCGGATTTTATTTTTTTCTAAGACATATATAAAATAGCTACGGTGCATATGCACAGGTACACGTATTTTGAGATGAGCTTTCTATGTAGCCCAGTCTGGTCTCAATTTGTGATTCTTCTGCCTCAGCTTACTGAGTGCTAATAAATAAAGGGAGAGCACACAAAATAGCAATAAATCTCTAGTCTCTTTGTTCACAAACAGATCAGAATCAGACAGAAATGACACAGCACTGAGCCAGGTCAGAGCAGGTACAGGGCAGATCAGAGCATGCAGAGACCAAGATGGGCACCATCTTTATGTCTTCACTCTGTATCACTGCTTCTGTTCTGGTTAGGAAGGGAGGGCAGCATATACAGAAGTGAGCAGAAGAGGAACATCTCTTTCTCAGCAGCCTTTTCCATCCTGCTCAGTGGTTTCTGCTGTATTGATATTTTGGGAAATGGTCACAAGTTGAGAAGCCCCAGCACCATCAGACCACCCCAACTCATGTTCTGTCTACAGTGACATGTTTATTTATGTGTCAGCATACCAGACACCTGTTCACATTATGATGAAGAGTAAGATAAACAGTGTCTGTCTGCCTCCTATTCTTTCTGTCCTTCCTCCTTCACAGCTGTGTGCCTGGAGAGACCAGGTCTGGGAACCATAATTGGTTTGTGCCTTCTGTCACAGGAACTGCAGAGAAGTTGCTTAAGGACTCTTTTGTACCCAAGTTCCTCAAGCAGAAGTCAGTCTGGGCTTAGAATAGTAACAGCTTCAGTAGCTATAGCTATCCGAGAGGAGATTGAATGTCCACTATAGACAGGGCAGGTTGGACTAATCATATTATATGTGCCCATAAACATGCAAATTGGTGTTGGCTAGAACAGAAATTCACAGCAGACCCTAGTCTTCCTGGAAGGACAAGTGGGTTAGCAAATCTCCAAAAATAAAGAGGAATCAGGTGTTAGGCACCTGAGCTAACTACATAAAAATACCTCCAGAAACTAAATCAGGTGTTTTCATATTAGTAGTCAGGGCAACAGCTCCAACCTGGAGCTCCAACCCAGCTGCTGATCCTGGGAAAGGGAGCTAGCCGGGAGGAGGGAAGACCTTTTGGCCCACAGTCCTCTGTCCAAACCTTTGTTGAATGACCTAGCTTCCAGAGCACCAGGAGAAAAAAAAACTGCCCAAGCAAGCTGGCGCTTGAGAATCACATGAGTTGTTTTAGTCAATCCATAATTCTGAAGACTCTTGAGCTGAGTAAGGTATAAAAGGATAGTAGTCACATAACCAGGGTGAAGGGGCAGGGTAGACAATGCATAACTTGTCCTGCTTTACCCTCTATGGCAGTCACTGTTTCCCTAAACTATGACAGTGGGACTTGGACTCTGCAAACTTCTTACGTGCATCATGGACAGCAGAGGCTTGAAAAGAATAGACTTGTTAACATCTATTTAATCCCATCACTGCCTCCTTTCAATTCCTAATTCCTATAACCTTCATTCCATTAGTGCCTCTTCACCCTTGCACCTGAATTTCTTTTTTTTTCTTACATCCTGGCCATAGTTTCTCCTTCTTCCTTTCCTCCAGGTTCCTCCTCTTACCCCTCTGTTCCCACCCCAATCCACTTCTCCACCATTTCTGTTCAGGAAAGGGCAGGTGTCTGATGGGTATCAACAAACAAAACATGGCATATCAAGCAGTAACACTAAGCACCTCCCCACTTATTAAAGATGAACACGACAACCCAGTATGAGGAATAGGGTCCCAAAAGCCAGAAAAAGAGCCAGAGACAGCCCCTACTCCCACTGTTAGAAGTCCCACAAGAGGACCAAGCTAAACAACTGTAATGTATATGCAGAGGGCCTAGGTCAGTCCCGTGCAGGCTCCCCGGTTGTTGGTTCAGTCTCTGTGAGCCCCTGTGAGCCCAAGTTAATTGATTCTGTGAGTTTTCTTGTGGTGTCCTTGACTTCTTTGGCTTCTACTGTTAGGGTCCACAAGAACTCCCATAAAATACCACCAATCACATATGCAATCCGCAAGAGCATTTATTAAAAATTATCAACATGTTGAGGTCTAACCATTTGACAAAGTGGCAAATGGTGACCCTGAGAGAAGCTCACAGGTTCCTTTTAAGCATGGTTAGGGGAATTCCAGGGAGGAGAGATTAGTCTGGGGGCCGATTGGTGGGTTGTGATAGGATTGGTAGTTAGCCCTAATGGTTAGGGACTTTCCAGCAGCAGGATGGGGAAAGCTATCTTTAGCTAGCAGAAGGCCATGGGGCATCGGCTGAGCTACACTGTGGGGTGCCTGCTGATTGGTTGTCCCTGAGTTGTGGTTTTTCTGAGAATTGCTTGCTCAGCTCCAGCCAGCTTTAGTAAACTGAAACTAAGTTCTGTCTCTGGCAGGGCTACTAGGAGTCTGTCATGACCCTAGTGTGCTCCCTCCTGTCCCCCAGCCATCTTACCTACAATCTTTCCCTCCCCCCATGCAGGATTCTTTGAGCTCCATCTACTGTTTGGCTGTGAGTCTGCATCTGTTCCCATCAGTTGCTGGATGATGCCTTTCCTAGTGCCTATCCAATAGTGGATATTGCCTGTGACCAGGCAAGAATTCAAGTGGGGAAATGGGAAACCAACCCAGCCACAAAATCTTCAACCTACAATCTGTGCTGCCTTATGGGATGTGCTGGGGTAAGGGTGGCCTAGAGATTGAGCGAGTGGCCAATTAATGACTGGTCTAGCCTGTAACCCATGCCAGGAGAGTAAGCCCACCCCTGACATTGCCTAGGGCACCAGGACCCACAGGCTAAATGACCCAGAGACCTAGGATAGAACCAAATACAACTGGAGGAAAAAAAGTCAATGTAATGATGCCTAAGGACATTCTTCTGTACTCATAGACTAGCATCTATCCCAATTGCACCTATAATTTTTACAGAAGCTGTTGGAATCCGGGCTACCTTTACCAACACGCAGTGAAATAGTCTCAGGAAACCCTCTCAAGGACATGCAGGTTCAGTCCAAGTCTTAGACCCAGTTGTGTGAGTTTGTTTCTAGTTAACAGCACCTCCACCAGGAGTAAGACAGGCCTCAGGAGGTAAACACTGTCACGTGACAGGAACTCAGGAGATTCTTGAGGGCCCCTCCTGAGCAGTACAAAAGGCATAAGCACCTGCTAAGGCTGGAGACTCTGACCAGTTGAGCTGCAGCGAGAAGAGGTAGTGGACTGTTGCACTGCCTTCAAGCAGTGTGGAGAGCTCCAGTATTCCCAGCTCTCATGTACGTCATAGCCAGTGCTGAGGAAGGCTTTTGGCAATGTGGCCACTTTTGAGTTATCCCTGCTCCTGCTAAGTAACCCTTCACCCAAACTCCTGTTAGTGACTCCTCATCCATACACCTGTAAGCAACTCCTTGTCCATACTCCTGTTAGTAACCCCAATAAAAATTCACTGGACCACCAAGTTAGACTTTAGTACAATTGTTATTTGGGTCTGTCCTGTGCTCCATTTCTGGGGTGAATAGACCTGTATGTTTCATCTCCCCAGGCAAAGTATGTCACACAACACACCCTTATTAGCCTGAATTCCAGGTCTGTTGAGCTTCCTCTGTTATCTAGAGATACCAGCCTCAGATATGTAGTGGTCCCTTTTTAGAGTCTTGGGCTTTAGCTCAAACTAGCTTTTCCTCCAATCTTTAGTACCTCCACTCCCTTGCCTTTATTTTCCATGCCAATCTTAGGGAATAATAACTGATTAGGAAGATGTCTGCTTCCTAATCAGTTATAACCATGAAATGTTCTATTTGCCTTTGTAATTACTTAATAATAAAATACTGTTAATAATCCAGTTAACAGTATTTTATTATACTTTATTTTTATTACAATTGCTAGTTTGATTTTTATATCCCCTCACAGCTCCTAAACTTGGTACCAAAATCCAAACCTTTGAAGACCAATTGTTGTGGGATATTATTTTAAGATATGTTACTTTCATTTATGCTGTGGAACATTTATTTGTTTAATGATGCAAAGATGTGTTGCATTCTTTTATGTTGCATTTGCTTAACTCTGTGAAACTGTGTTACTTTGCCTGTCTAAAATACTCAATTGCTCTAATAAAGAGCTGAATGGCCAATAGCAAGGCAGGAGAAAGGATAGGCGGGGCTGGCAGGCAGAGAGAATAAATAGGAAGAGAAATATGAGGGAATATCAAGGAGCAAGAAAAGGAAGAGAGGAGGACTCCAGGAGCCAGCCACCCAGCTACATAACAAGCCACAGAGTAACAAGTAAAGAAAGGTATATAGGATAAAGATAAAAGTCCAGATCCAAAAGATAAATGGAATAATTTAAGAAAAGCTGGGTAGAAACAAGCCAAGCTAAGGCCAGGCATTCATAAGAAAGAATAAACCTCTGTGTGATTTATTTGAGAGCTGGGTGGTGGGGCCCCCAAAGAGTAAGAACAACAACCAATCTTGTAGGTAAATATGGGACACCTTGAAGTTTTAACAGTTAAGCTCCTTGAGAGTAGAAAGTAAGATGCTGGGTATGTGTGTCAAGCAAGCACATCACCATCAGTCAAGTTATTGCCTGTTCTTCCCCAATGCTTTGCCTTCTCATGGGGCTCAGATGAGACTTCAGCTTTGGGAGTCTCTTGGGTAGAAAATGATATATTTTATATTATATTAGCTTATATTAGCTACTTTTCTATTGTTGGGATAAAACACCATGACCAAAGCAACTAATAGGAGCATGGTTTTCTTTTTGGCTTAGAGTTCTAAAGGGATAAGAGTCCATCATTAACATCCCGTGGCAACAAGAACAGCTGAGCCCACTCAAGTCTCAAACTGCAAAGAAGGAGCAGAAAGAATGTACTAGATAGGATACCTGGCTTTTTAAAATAATTTCTTCTTTTGTTTTTTGAAACGGTAATTATATAATTTCTCTCCTCTTTTTTCTCCCTCCATCCTGTCCTATGCACACCCCTTTCTCTCTCTGTGTGTCACTTGTGTGTATATAGTCCCAGGTTGTCCCAGAGGTAGAAGGCAAGTCCCTATTGCTGAAGGTACTAGATACTTCGGACACAGGACCCAGAGGGCCTGGGCTGGATCTGATCTGAAAGGAATATAGAACATTTCATCCTTCAAAGACATTTGCTAAGAAATAAACATTGTAAAAGCTTCAGGAAGCTCCAGAAATTGGCCAGATTCACTAGATCCCTCCTTCCCCAAGTGTGTATAAGCAGGAAGAACTGCTGAGAAACATTCTAAGACCAGCTGAGATGCCTACGTCTCTCTCAGACCAGACCAGCTGCCTGGAATAGACTCAGAACAACTGAGCCACCTGGAAAAGACACTCTCCAGCCTGTATCTGTGCAGTGTGCAGCACAGTCCCAGCCTGTGTGCGCTATTGCCCATGCTGGGGTGAGCTTTTGTAGAGCACCTGTATCTAAAGCACTTGTGCCCCCGTCAGCAGCTCCTCATCCACACATATGGAAATAACCCCCATGAAACTGGCTCGCTGAGTTAGACTTTAGTGGTATCCACATATGACTCTATTTCAGTTCTCTGTCTTGGGTAAGTAGACATTGTTCATGTCTCCCCAGAAATATGTCTCACAACAGCTGCTTATAGCTTTCTTTGAGTATCAGAGTAAAACCCATACTTGATCAGCTTTGATTTTTCTATATTATCTGTTCCTGGCTTCTAGTGTCTTCCTTCTGAGGCACAAAGGAGGACACTTCCCCTGCCACCCTCTTCACTCCACTTGGACTAACATACCATTTGCCCCTGGATTTTCTGTTTTGTGACAGGGTCTTGCTGTGGAGTCTATGCTGACCTCAGACTTGAAGCAACCCTCCCCTATCTTTGTATCCTGAAATTTACTGGCATGTGCCACAATGCCAAATTGACCTTGGTCGTTGCATCACTGGCATCTATAACCTCCCATGTATTGTGTATGTGTGTGTGTATCTCTCTCTCTCTCTCTCTCTCTGTGTGTGTGTGTGTGTGTGTGTGAGAGAGAGAGAGAGAGAGAGAGAGAGTGCATGCGTACACTCATTTGTGCACATGACTTACCTTGTTTTGTTTTTGAGATATGGTCTTTCACTTCTCTGAGTAGGCTAGGCTGATTGAGCAGCAGGCTGCAGGGATCTACTTTTGGAGTGCATCTACCATCATGCTCAGCCATGGGGTTCTAGTCATTAGCCTCAGGTCTTCATGTTTGCATGGCAAGCACATTAGAGACTGAGCTTTCCCCACATCTCTCTACTTGACGTTTAAGATGTAGTATTTACAAGATAGGGAAAAACTGACAATCTCTCTCCCTTTAGGGCTCTGTCAGCTTCTGATACCCTCCGGAAGGCTTCCATCTTCCCCAGACGTCCTTGGCAGCCCTTTGGGTGTTCATCACACTCCTAATCTCACAACAGTGGAGAACACTTGGGGTCCTGCAGTGGACACAGCTGGAAAAGACTGGGAGCAACAAAGCAGAGAGCAACAGGCACGGCTGGCAGTCAGAAGGGGAATACACAGTGTTCTTGGCAAGGTCCTGAGCAGATGATGTACGGTAAGAAAGCCCCTACTCATTGACTAAACCCAACTGCTCAGCCAGGCACTCTTGCGTTCTGCCCAACAGCCAGGATGGAATGGAGGGTGAGACATTTTTCTCCTTGATTCTGGAAGATGTTTAAGATGTTAAGACTCTGTGCTTTGACTTTTCTGTATCCCCTACCGTTCAACCAGACATAACACAGACACATGTTACATAAACACAGATGTTAGCACTTGCTGGGATGCATTGTTATTTTTGTAGACTGGGAATGAACATCGTGTTGGTGTATTCAAATGCCCACAGAGGACTGAAGATTGGCAGGTCTGCTCCACATGGGCATACACTTGTTATGCTTTACAAGAAAGTTATCTAAACCAACCCAATGCTGTCCAGATTGCTTGTTTTGCTAGGAAACCTGATAAGCCAGTTTTCAAAAATCTCACAATAATTGTTTATTATTATTTCATCGGAAGGCACAGAAAGAAATTATATGTCTTTGTACTGATTCATTTCCTGGAAATAGGTATTTATTTATTAACATATAAAAGATTTAAACCTAATTCTTCCTTCCAGATAAGCTAAGTTGTTTTAAGATCAAATTAAAAACACCACTTTTGAGAAAAACTCCCCTGAGTAACAGAGACAGCCAATATGTAACATCTTCATAAGGTGGGAGAGATTGGTGTCTCTTTTGAACTTATCCCACATTTAAAATATTCTATTCTGTTTAACATGTAGAACATTTTAAGAATATACTTGGTAAATCACAGAAGAAAAACAGGAGTGAATAAATACCTGAAAGGTTTTATAGACTCTGTCTCACATCTTCTTTGTTTCCCAAAACTAGGATACTTGAATTTTTCAAGTGGACTGGCAACTTGAAATTTTAGAAATGATTGAGCCATCCATATTTTTCTCTGGAGTTAGAGGATGTTTCTCCTTATGAGTATGAACAGTGTCAGATTAGAGACTTTAGTTCATAACCCAAATACTACAGTGATTATACTAACAGTCCAGTGTTCTTACTTAGAACTTAATGACTGTGTGCAAACACTTGCTCTTCTGTACAGAGGGAGCACCAAGGCACAGAACTAGCTTTTTACCTAATAAATGAAGAGTGTGAAAATGAATGAATGGATATCTGACATTTTAGCTCACAGTAGGTGAGCTCTTTTCTGTTCATAAAGCGCTTTCATAAAGCACTTTCATCAACAGAGGCTTACAAGAGAATTTTGAAGCAGGTACAGTGTAATTTACATTCCATCACTTACTGAATTCCAGCAAATGAGAGTAATTTTCCTAAGATCCCACCTCTGCTGACCACAGGTGCAGTTCCTTCTGATTCAACTATTGAATTCTAGAATATCAAACTTCCTTGACTTGCCTGACTGGATAAATTCCACTGAGGATATTTAATAAAGAGGAAAAGAAAAAAAGAAAGAACAAATCTCTCCTGATATCTTACCCTCGTTTTTGCTTATCCAACTAAGCTTCTTTCTTCAGTGCAAGCCACTAAGTTTTAAGGCACAGCAGGAGAATAGACGAAAGAGTGGAGGAGAAGGAAATTTCAGAGAACAGTGTACAGGGAAGCCAGTTTGCAGAGGAAGGCTGAAAGCCCTTCCTTATTTGAGCTTCATTTAGCCTAGAGAGCATGCTTGACTGTGGGAGGTCCTGCTCATGACTGTGGGAGGTTGCTTGTTCACGTCTCAGCAGGTTAGGAAGCACTACTTATCTAGAATAAAGCTTTATCCCTATTCCCTCTTTTATTCAGTCTGGTCCTCCAGTCCCCAGAACAGTGCCATCCATGTTTAGAGTAGATCTGTCTTCCATTAAACTTCTCTCTGGAAATACCATTAGAGACATACTTAAAGGTATGTGACCTAGGTGATTCTAACTCCAGTCAAATAAACAAAGACAGTAACTCATCATTCCAAGAAAAGCTTCATATTATTTAACATTAGATCTAAAGGGTTACACAAAGAATTTTGGCCTCAAGCTGGACCCCTGACACTCTGAGTGTGGCAAAGAGAGAAAATAGACAAATCCATGTGCCACAGATTATGAGTTGGATGGGTTTATGATTTCCTGTGTCCTCCACTAAGATGACATGGATTGTTGAAGTTCATATTAGAACTCAGGAATGAAGGCAAATAATAACACACATAGACAATACAGCTATACTAATGCATTCAGTCCACAATGATGGGGTTTGTAGGGTCCTAAAGAAATACCTATGTGACTGGTATTATACAAGCACCCCATCTTGACTTTACCCAGTGCTACTGTAAAGACAAGCCTTCAGCAGCTCAGGAACTGAAGAGCAGCCACGGAGTCAGCTCACTAATCACTCAATTGACTTTTCCATCTGAGGGAGTAAAACTTAATTCTCTGGGGCTGGCAAAAAAGGGAAATGCAAACACACACACACACACACACACACACACACACAAACACACACACCTTCAGGGTCTCTCTACCATCTCACACTTTATTTCTCAAACACCCTTTTTTATATTCCCTACACCAAGTTCATTACAAAGAGGATTTTTTCCCAAAACCAAAAGTTACATGGTTACCACGTAATCACCATGAAAACATATTTTTCTGAAACAAGTCAACCCTAATCCATTTCTTAACCACATCTTTATGCACTTTCTGAGAAACCCACACTCAGATAAACATTTATCTTTTAGACTTCTCATAGATCAGGAGCCTTTCAGCCATAACCATTTACATAGGTAATTGTAACATGAATCTTAAAAGGTCTTATTAATAAAAAAAAAACCCAGAGCCAGATATTGGGGTGAAAGCTGAAAGATTAGAAACAGAACAAGCCACAACCAACCTTACCTAGCCAACTCCTCAGCCGATCCTGTTTCCAGGAATCCTCAGACTGAAAGTCTGTGAGTCCTCACCCTGAGGGTCTCAGTTGAACTGCTGCTAAAAGCCTCTAGTTCCTGGTCCTCATGCCTTATATAACTTTCTGTTTCCTGCCATCACTTCCTGGGATTAAAGGTGTGTGTGCTTCCCAATCAAAGGCATGAGATCTCAAGTGCTGGGATTAAAGGTGTGTGCCACCACTGCCTGACTCTGTTTTCAGTGTGGTCTTGAACTCACAGAGATCCAGATGGATCTCTGCCTCCCAAGTGATAGGATTAACGGTGTGTGCAACCACTGTCTGGCCTCTATGTCTATCTAGTGCCTGGCTCTGTCCTCTGATCCACAAATAAGTTTATTAAGGGTACACAATATATTGGGGTACACAATATATCACCACAGGTAATGGTTTTTGTAATTGCCAGGAAAACAGGTTACTAGTTTCACTTTTCATATTTTAGAGTCCTGTGCAATTATCTTAACTGTCCATTCTCTGTTTTCTAGTTCCAAGAAGTCATTATTTAAAGCTTTGTTTTAGCTATGATGCACACCTAAAACCGTGAACACTTTCCCCAACATTAAGATTAAAAACTTGAGCTAGACCCTCCCATTTCCCTATGTTCTTATCCCCAACTCCTCACCCTCTGCCACACCCCCACACCCAGTCCACTCATGTAGATCTCATCCACTTCTCCTTCACAGGGTCATCCATGTGTCCCTCCTAGGGTCTTTCCCTGTTAGCCAGCTTCTCTGGAGTTGTGGGTTGCAGTCTGACCATCCCTTCCCTCACATTTAGTATCCACTTATGAGTGAGTACATACTATGTTTGTCATTCTGAGTCTGGGTTACCTCACTCAAGATGATATTTTCTAGTCCCATCCATTTGCCTGCAAATTTCATGATATCATTGTTTTTTACTGCTGAGTAGTACTCCATTGTGTATATGTGCCATATTTTCTTTATCCATTCTTCAGTTGAGGGGCATCTAGGTTGTTTCCAGGTCCTTGCTTTTACAAATAATGCTGATATGAACATAGTTGAGCATGTGTCCTTGTGATAAGATTGAGCATATCTTGGGTATATGCCCAAGAGTGGTATAACTGGGTCTTGAGGAAGACTTATTCCCAATTTTCTGAGAAACCACCATACTGATTTCCAGAGTGGCTTTACAAGTTTACATTCCCACTAACAGTGGAGGAGTGTTCCCCTTGCTCCACATCCTCTCCAACATAAGCTGTCTTCAGTGTTTTTGATCTTAGCCATTCTGACAGGTGTAAGATGGTATCTCAGAGTTGTTTTGATTTGCATTTCCTGATGACTAAGGATGTTGAGCAGTTCCTTAAATGCCTTTCAGCCATTTGAGATTCTTCTGTTGAGAATTCTCTGTTAAGTTCTGTAGCCCATTTTTTAACTGGATTGTTCAGTATTTTGATGTCTAGCTTTTTGAGTTCTTTATATATTTTGGAGATCAGCCCTCTGTCAGATGTGGGGTTGGTGAAGCAAGGACAGAGTGGGAGGGCAGGGAGGAAGATACCATGATAGGTGAGGACATCATGGGAATAGGAAGAGGCAGGGTGCTGGGGAGGCTCTCAGGAATCTACAAAGTTAACCCCACCTTGCTCTGCTGGCAGTGGTCCAGAGGGTGCCTGGACCAGTCTACTCTAGTGACCAGCCTAGCAAATAACCTATCTGTCATCATAGAGCCTTTGTCCAGTGACTGATGGAGGCAGATACAGAGATCCATGGCCAGGCACCAGGCTGAGCTCCGGGAATCCAATTGATGAGAGAGAGGAGAGATACTGCAGGTGAGGGACATCGAGATCATGATGGGAGGACGTGCAGAAATGACTGGCCACACTAGTGGAAGCCCATGGACTGTAGACTGGTGGCTGTGGAGCCCCCATGGGACTGGACTAGGCCATCTGGATATGGAAGATGATTATTTGGTTTGAACTGTTTGGGGGACACCCAGGCAGGGGGATAGGGATCTGTTCCTGGTCTATGGGCAGGCTTCTGGAATCTGGTGCCTATGGTGTGACACCTTGTACAACCTTGGTGCAGTGGGAAGGGGCTCAGTGTGCTGGGCTCTGCTGACGCCCCATGGGAGACCTCAATTTGGGGGATATGGGGATGCGGGGTAGCTTGGAAAAGAGGGCTGGGGGTGGGAGGAGGGAGGAGGGGGGATCTGTGGTTAGTATGTGGAGTGAGTACAAAATTTCTTAATAAAGAAAAATGAAAAAAAAAACTTGAGCTAGCCTAACTCCTGGGACTCAATTGTTTTCCCTAATCATTAACCTCAAGTAAAACTCATAAATTCTAGCTGTGTGACACGTCCTTGTTCCTATTTTCTGTTCTCTTAAGCCCCTGCTTTATCAGAGCGAGGGGCAACACTATATCCTACCTTTACCTATATTAACTTTCCCACTAAACTAATCTCTACCGTAATCCCTTACTATATTCATTAGAAATCCTTAATAATCATAATCTATTTAAACTAACACTATTATTATATAAAATCATTACTTCAATTAAACAGTACAGCTTAAAAGGAAATCATCTTCATAGTAATCTACAGGTAAAAATGTTCAGTAGAATGGGATATTTCCATGAGATAATCACACTACATTAAAGGCAGTGGGGACCCCCACACCCATTGACACCATACCAGATACCAGAGCAAAACAGTGGCAAACATATAAAGGCAGAGCAGTTGCAAGAGATATTCTGGAGCCAAAGTCCAGGGCCTTGCTTATCTGAGATCCACCCATCAGAGCCTTGCATTCTGGTGAGCCAAACTTTTGAAGCTCAGTTGTCACCTGCTGCTCCTCTGACATGGCCCCCAGCAACCCAGAACCCAAGAATATTTTTCTTTCTTTTCCCTTCAACTCAGCGCCAGGGAATTTGGAAAGTGTGGTTACCTGTGTACTACCTTTCTCCAAACCCAGGAAGTTTAATACTCTAACATCCTTGGACTTTTACCTTCTTACAGGGCCTCTGGTCCCCCTTAGGGGATAGAGGGACTTCAGCCTAAGGCCTAGTCTTATTTCTATATCATTATTTAAAGTACCAAGTAAGGATTATCAGAGTTTTCATACTCATCCCTGAGTTCACCTGTACTATGTCAATTATTGGAACTACAACATGTAGACCTTAGCATGGCTACCCTTGGTTCACCCCAACACGTGCCCCTGATGATCTAATACCTGGTTTTAGATTTTCCTAAGATGAATCAATGGGAATAAGAACTGGGTAGACCAGTAAATTCTAGGCAGAAAGGTGACTGCCACATTGTTTCAAGGTAGGACAGTATGGATATAGCCCTATCTTCCCCAAGGAAGAGAGTAATACAGAACAATACAGCCAGATAATGCAGATGCCCTACCCCCAAATGGCACTGGTAACCCCACAGTAGAGCCTGGTTGTAGGAGTTCATGCTGATACTCCTTCATTGCTGTCTCTTTGGTGGTCCATCTTTGAGGATAAAGACACTGATGGTAACAGGAGTCCTAAGAGAGCACAGTATTAATCTGTCCAGTTGCTTACCTTTGCCACATCTGTTGAGATTGTGTTGTTCTAGTGGTGGCTATTCTCAGGAGTTCTAAGCAGTCAATGTGTAATAAAGTGACTCACAGGTCATCACACCCTCTGACTAAGAGTAACATGATTATCACCATCATCATGTAAGCAAACTACAATGTTATTATTTCTTTGGGCCACCTGAGCAAAGCAATCCATAGGCTATGCATTCTTCTTCACTGAAGGCATATCTAACTATCAAAGTTTTTGTGAGCTCTACCTGTTAAGAGTTAGTAGTCATTACTAGACACAACTTACTTCACAGTGCCTAAAGGATTATTGGTCTCTTTGTCAGAGAACCATGACCTGTGATCAGAGAACCTTCCCTAGTTAAATTAGAGATGGTTTATGGGATTTTAATTCTGCCTTCTGTAAGATCAGTGTTCTCCCTCTCGCTTATATCAGTGAATAACTGCCCATTGGCACAGCTGGGAAGGCTCTAGAGGATTCATCAGTACACCAAGCTGCACTGCAAACATGCTGTGCAGAACCAGTGATTCTCTGACATTTCAAAATGAATATAGTGTTCAATTTCTACACTGGAGAGTCTCCTCGATTGATTTGTCAAGGTCCAGAGGTGGCCAGCTAAAACAATGTAATATTTGTCTTTTTATTCACTTCGTGTGACCATGAAGACAAAAGGAAAAGGACAGTGCATTAGGTTCTCAGTGCTCTGGTTCCTCCCAGGCTCTGACCTGAGATGGGTGGATAGACTATATATCACTACCCAGGGAACCAAACGATAGACCACACCTGTAGTCAGATTTTTCTTTGGGTCGCCAGTTCACAAATAATGACATGGAGACTTCCTGATTATGAAATGTTAGCCTTAACTTAGGCTTGATTTTTATTAGCACTTATAGCTTAAATTAACCCATTTCTATTAATTTATATTCTGTCACATGTGGTGGTATTGTGTTCCAAAATATTGTGTACCTTAATAAACTTATCTGGGGTCAGAGACGGAATAGCCACAATATTAAACAGAGGTTAGGCAGTGGTAGCACACGCCTTTAATCCTAGCATTCCAGAGACAGAAATCCCTCTGGATCTCTGTGAGTTCAAGGCCACAATGGAAACAGCCAGGCATGGTGACACACGCCTTTAATCCCAGAAAGCAAGCCTTCAATCCCAGGGAGTGGTGGTAGAAAGCAAAAAGGTATATAAGGCGTGAGGACCAGAAACTAGAGGCATTTGGCCTGGAGAAGCATTTGGCCTGGTTAAGCTTTCAGGCTTCTAGCAGCAGTTCAGCTGAGGACCATCCTGGATGAGGACTCAGAGGCCTCCAGTCTGAGGAAACAAGACCAGCTGAGGATCTGGCTAGGTGAGATAGCTGTGGCTTATTCTGTCTCTCTGACCTTCCAGTGTTCACCCCAATAACTGGCTCAGGCTTGATTTTATTAATAAGAACTTTTAAGATTCATGCTACAGTCACATACTGCCCATCCTTCTAACTCCATGACTCCTCACATATCCTCAAGTCTCTCTCTCATGCCTAGATTCATCCCCTCACTTCCTCACTCTGTGCCCAGAAGTCATGCCTATACCTCCTGCCAAGCTATTGGCTGTTCCGCTTTTTATTACACTAATCACAGCAATACACCTTCACACAGTATACAAATATCCCACAACATTTCCCCCTTTTTGTCTAAATAAAAAGGATACATTTTAACTCTAACCTAGTAAACCTATATACAATAAGAACAATTATCAGGTAAGAATTACATTTACATTGTCCAGTCTATCTATATTTGGAAAATTCAGAGAAAATATTCCATTATTTATCCTATCTTGGTGAGTCCAAAGTTTTATATCTGATTTGCCTTTTATCCTAACTTGTATTACCAATCTAAAACTGTCTTTTTAGACTGTAAAACATTATCTTAGATAAACAACTTAAGCTTTTGTGTCTATCAACCTTATAAACTTTATATCTACTATGTAAGTTTTTTTCTGAATTTGGTAACAAGGAAAACTGTAAAACCATAACTATTTTGTCTTCAACACCATCAGAGACCCAATAAAGATATAATATTAACTGATTAAACAAGAATTGCAGAGCAAGCAACTTTCAAAACTATAGAAATGACAGAAACAGCTGGATGCCTGAACAGTTGCATGTTTCCTCTGCAATGTTGGGGCGTCCATCTTTGGCCCACAGGCCTAAAATATCTGGCAGACTTTTTTGTGAAGCAAGGAATTTTTGAAGAACTGTCCTAACCTTGTCTTGTCAAAGTTAGGCAGTCCTTTTCTTTTGTGTCCCACCTGTCCAATTTGGACAACATACTGTCAGAAGTCTAGGCAAGGGCAGTTTCTTTGCCCACTGGCTAGATAGTAAAATCAAACTCCATATGCAGGTTCTGTGATGCCCATCATCCTTTTTTGAAGTAAATTGGTGCTGCCATGAGCAAATGTGTCTCACTGTCATGAAAAGCCTTAGGTGATTAAGCATCTTAAATGTCGTATTCTTTAGTTCTCTTAAGTGTTTGAAGACCACCTATCTATCTAAAATATATCTCTGTTTAACCTTGAAAACTAACATGGCTACAAATTTGATTACTAGATGACTAATTATAACCTGTATTTAATTATCCTAAATAGTTTGTAATGATAACTTTCAAGGACTAGAGATTTACATTACATTGTTATTTGAGCTGCATGGGTACAATACCTTAAACAAAAGTAGAAACATATGTAGAATATAAACATTTACTTTTTTCTGACTGTCTATTCTCATTTTCTTTCTTCAGCATCTAAGCACACCAGAGGTTTCCTCAGTCTAGATCTGACATTCTGCTTGTCTACAGCTTCTTCTTCTGACTGCTTGAACCAAATCTTAAAGTGCTTAGCACATGGCACACTGGTGGCTGGATCGGCCCACCTCATTTCTGAGAGAGCCTAGCCTCATGCCTGCAGGTATCAACCCCAGAGCCACATTTACCTGTCCCAGCTCTGGGTGAGGGGTTAAAGTGCTTCCTTGTTTACAGCTCCCTCCCAGAATCTACAATGCACTGGCTCAGCAGTATGGAGTTGAGTACTGGGAGTGGCAGTTTATTTCAGAATCTTTGCCCAGAAAAACACATTGTAATTGCCTATGGCGAGAATTGAAGGATCATACATGAGTGTCTGACTTGTGGCTGTACTCCACACATGTAATACAGATGGGTCCAGATGAATGAAACTGAGTAGACGTGGGAAGAATTAACTGTTACAAACCCAAAGCAAAAGCCGGGGGAAAATGAGGTCTGATTCCCTCCTGCTCTGTAATTCAAAAAGTTACAGGAAAAACTCTAATCAGCACCAATTTCAATGCTTAACTCTCACAAATCTAATTTTCTCTTGTGTTTCTCTGGGAGTGCTCTCAATATTTTGGTGCTGATTCAGGGTGTGTTTGATTTGTCCTACAGTAAGTGATTCTACACTTCTTGTTTAGAATCCTACAATTCAATACCACTCTATCCCCATTTACTTGGATATGACGGGTATAGTTAAGGGGCAGGACTGACCATCATCAGTCCATAAGGGGCAGGATGCTACATCATCCACCCACACTGTGCCAGATGTGCCAGATGTATAGAACTGATGTTTGCCCTGATTGTGCTTCAGTTTTGCTTTGGTCCCACGACTTATTCTTGTGCTTCTTTTTCATCTTTTTAAATTAGGAATGCTCATTCTGTGGCATTGCACCTTGTGAGTTTGTAACTTGTTTTTGGTTTTCAAATGAACTCTAGATAAGACTCTGCCGTGAGTTTCAGGAAGGCTCTGACCCTGGATTTTTGAAGAGTGTTCAAGTACGATAGGTATTGCAGAAGATGTACTGGCTGTGTGATTAAATGGTTGTGAACCTTTCGGAGGTCCAGCCATAGAATGTTTTGGTTTAAGAAGTGGTTGGCTTCAAGTTGACAAGGGGTTAATATGTGAAGGCTCATTTAGATTGTCAACTGAGGTACCTCAGAGACTAGCAGAACACATATTTGTATGTGTCTGTGAATATTTGAGCAGCAGCATCCCACGGGCTGTGGGCCTGTATAAAATAAAAGGAGAAATGGAGGAAGCTGCTAATGTAGACATATTCCCTCTGTCTGTCTGTCTTCGGTCCTCTCTCTTTCTCCTCTCCCACTTGTCTCTCCTCCTCCCTCCTTCCCTTCCTCCTTCTCTCCCTTCCTCCTTCCTTCACTACCTCCCTTCTTCCTCTTGAAGGGAGAAGAGTTCATTGTAACTCAGAGTTAAAGTCATGGTCTATCATGGCAGGAAGTGAGCACACTGTGTCCAAAATCAGGACCAGAGAGCTTGTTGGTGGTCAGCTGAATTTCATACAACTATTTTTTTTATTTTTTTTTTTTTTTGGTTTTTTTCGAGACAGGGTTTTTCTGTGTAGCTTTGCACCTTTCCTGGAGCTCACTTGGTAGCCCAGGCTGGCCTCGAACTCACAGAGATCCTCTGCCTCCCGAGTGCTGGGATTAAAGGCGTGCGCCACCAACGCCCGGCTTCATACAACTATTAGAGCGTTTCTCTTGTTTTCTACAAAGGATTTATGGCAACTGACTCCTAACTCAATTTATTTTTCAGTCAAAAAATGCTTGAAAGATGTGTGCCAAGTAGCATTGAAAGGCTAGCAGTCTCCTCTCTCCTCCCATAGGATGTTCCCGCCCTATATTAGACATTCTAGGCGAATGCATGCCCTTACTTATGCATATTATAGACAAAGGGGCTGGCCCAGGAGGAATGGAGTAGATTTTTGTCCATTTACTGAGAAACAAGCCTTGGCATCTCCGCTTTTCAATTGTAAGATATGTATAATATGTAATATTCAAGCAAGCTGTTTTCCTTTTCTTAGATTGTTCCTAACTCATCTTCCACTGGCCTTCCACCCCAGGAGGATAGAAACAACATCTTGTGTTTCCTCGAATTTTCCTCACATAAAGAGTTGGAGAAAACTGGGAAGAAATGTGTTTTCCTTTCTTTATAAAGCTATTGCACTATCGGTCGACTCAAAACCAAAGGACTCATTCAGTGATAAGAAGTTGGAAAATACAAACCAGCTGCAACCAAATGAAGGTTCTTGAGGTGGGGGCAGGAAAATGAGCGCAAGTGGGGAGACAAGAATTGGCAGCAGGGGTGCCAGCTCCTGTCTCTGCACTGCTCTGATCACCGTTCTCATCAATTATTTACACAAGGAAGATCTACTCTAAAATTAATCACGAAATTCGGAATTGCTCCTGTACATTAATAATGAAAGAACTGCAGCAAATGCAAACAGATGCTGGTAATAGAATATGAAATAATGTCTAACGCGAAAAGGGAAGTGGCCTATTTAAGGGAAACACCAAGAGGCTAATTAGGATCCTCTCATGAGGGTTATGGTCCATGACCCAGATTGGCAGCCATTACCTGCCCAAAGGAAAAAATGCTGGTATGTGATTCATCTGCAGTTGTTACATTAGAGTTACATGCAAAGCTGTCCCAGGCCCTGGGGACCAGGGGGTGTGAGGACAATGTGAATGGTTCAATTACAACATAGGGAAGGTACATAGAAAAGATATCCCAGTCTGAAAAACTGGGAGGGCAAGCACCAGCTCCCAGATGCAATGCTTCTCCTTCCAATTACAAATAGCATTCACGCTCCCACGCACAGTTAGCTTTATCCTTTCTGTGTGTGAGGACATTCTCATTTAAAAATGTCTACAGTGTACTATTTTTCTTCTGCCTTACAGCATTTAGTTATGCAGTATCTTGACAGCCTTGCTGCTTCTGTATCCTAGGATGCATTTGACATAGTCTCTATGTTCAAGCATTTTTTTGCATATTTTAGGCAGGTTTGCAGTCATCTATTTTGTATTTCTGTGTTCCTAAAGAATGACTTCAGGGCATCAGACTGTATAGTAACATAGAACCTTTATTTGACAAAAATTTAAGAGCATGGAAGATGATCTTGTTTTTAAGAGTCAGATTTTCATGCCAGGAAATGAAGAGAAACTCACTCAGCAAGTCTAAGTCTGGCTTTAATCACTTAGCTACTTTGACAGGTTGGGGGTGCTAGCTTAATTACTTGTATCTCTGGTTTTCTCCTATGTAAATGGGACAAGGAGCATGCTTGTCTGATCTCAGATTATCTGAATTGCTGAATTTCCAGGGGTTTCGATCTTAACTACCTGGTAAGCTTTTGGCATATTGGGTAAGGAAAGGACATAGATTCTGGATCATTCCTCTTGGGTTTCAATTTGGCTCTGCAATGTCCTCCTGCAGCATTAGCCTCCAGTGACTACTTCTTAATCTGCAAATGAGAGTGTCCATAACTCTTAGGACAGTCGTAGGAAAGAAGCACAAAGCAAATGTTGACTACTGTTGTTTTAGGGAATCATCAAGGGTGAACTTACAAAGCTTTTAGGAGTGTTGCTGGGACAGGGGTAAGGTCTCAGTGGGTGTTATCACCACTGCTGCTATTCTAACAATGTTAAGAATTAGCTGAAGAGCACAGGCTAGTGCCTCTTCCCATTTCCTCCCCACTGGTAAGAAGAAATTTAGAATGCTTTCTGATTCCCCATTAAATGCTTTATTTATTCAATATCTTAAAAATATTCCACGGCTGACTCTAATTATGTACAGCTCCATAGAGGCCTGGACAATGCTAAGAAATATACATTTCACCAAGCTGTAGTCAGAAAGCTTTAAATGTCCTTTAGAACTGGCCATGAGTTTTATGGATCAATGAAAAAGAAAACTTAACATTTTACCAAGTCCAGAAGCACCTAAAAACACATCTATATTTCTGATCAACAGATGTGTAATGGTGGCACCCCACAGAAAGTGAGGAAAGGTTTTGTGTTGGAGTTGCTCAGAAATGTATTTCTGGTGGTGATTTATTCTTTTATAATCTGTGCAGATATAGATAGCAGCTTGACTAACCCAGGATCCAGTATCCAAGGATCTTCTGACTTCTTTCCCAACTAAACATTTCTGTTACCATATATTTGTGTTGCAGGTAGGAGCTGCAGATACCAGGCAGGACAGATGGGAGTGTGGAAGATGATTCATGCCTTCATGTTAACTAGGAAAATAGCCAACAACACCATAAAACCCTCCTTCAAGAGTTCCCTTGTATACCACTTCCTAACTCATCCATTTGTGGTAGGTGGGTCATGGTACAGAACAATTCTAACAAGCAGGCAGAATCCCTGCTCTTATGGGCATTCCATTGATACGTTTTGTCTTCTGCCCACAGTTACAGGAACTATAAACTAGTGGCTCATAAATCAGTTCTAGAAAGATCCATTCTTCTTCACCCAGACAGTGTTGTCTTGTAGTGCTTTGACTCACTGGAGATTTCAGAGACTCTGGACAAACACAGGTTAAGGTCCTTTCATCATTTCTGCAGAGCTATTGTTGAGCTGAGACTATGGAAAGTCAAGAACATGGGGGTATGGTATAAGCTCCAGAATTCCCCTCATACAAAGCTGGGCTATGATTACTGAGAATAATTTAAAGCAAAACTTCCCAAAGTGTGTTCTAGGAAGGCGTTAGAGGTTGAGTGATAAAGAATCATTCCATGGTCCAGTGATCCTTTGAGTTTGGAGAATCTGGGATCATATGGGCTTAGCTCTGCCTTATGATGACAGGGTTCCCGAGAGTCTGCAGTGTGTCTATGTGCATTTCCTTTCAGCACTCAAAGGCAAGCAGCTGGTTCCTTGTCCAGCATATCCATCATTTTAGAATGACTTCTGCAATGTTGCACTGAGAAATCATGCCTCAAAAAATTCATTAAAGGAGTGGAAGGCTTTGTAGAGGTTTTATTTCTTTGGATACTTCCAACTTATGATTTCCTATTGGCCAAAATACTCACCTTGTGGTTCAGGGTTACATCATCTAGGAATACAACTAGTAGCCAGATTTTATACCTCACAGTATTGCATGCTGGGAGCAACTGGAGATTTTAGTATGCAGCTGGTTAGTTGGTTTTGAATAACTAGACAGCATGCCAAGCATTTAGGACTGAGACACTGGGGCACCTAAGGAATGAAGTGAAATTTTGGGAAAGAGGAGAACAAGACTTGGGAAGAAATTCTGAGAGTCTGTACACACCTCCGAGTCTCACCTGAGTATCTCTCATAAGGTACCACCAGAACCACTCAGTAGCCTCTTAATTGTTCTCCCTGTTTGTAGCTTGATTTTTCCACCCGCAACCTGTTCAGTTATAGTGAGTCAGTACAATCCTGATTCAAATGTTTTTCTACTTAAAGCCCATCAGTGGGTCACTATTGACTTCAGACGAGCATCCATGCCTCTACCATTAGTCTGTAAGATTTTATACGATCTGGGTCCTATGTTTATTGAACTCCTCTTAGGACCCTTTACTGTGCTCCAGCCAACCTAGACTTCTGTTCTTCCTGTGATTCACTAACACATCTTAACTCAGAGCCCTTGTATGTTCTGATCTCTCCAGCTGCCATGACTTTGCTCTAGTATCCCCATGACTTTATTCCTCCACTCCTTTACTCCTTGCTGAAGTGTCGGCACCCTAAGGAAGCCTTCTTTGCTGACCTTGCATCTGTTTTTGTCTCTCTATAGCACTTTTCAATCTGAGCACATAATTTGATTTACCCATTTGTTTTATTTTATCCATTTCTCATGGTAGAGCACAAACTTCACTGAAGCAGAGGCTTGGGTTCTTTTCCCACTGCTGTGTCTTTATGGCTTTGAAAAACAGCTAATGCACCATGGCTTCTCTGTAAACACTGTAAAACTACTCTGTAAGCATTTATTATGCAGTGAATGATAAATGAAATAAAATTTGGGTACTTATGGATCTGTCTACTATTACAGTTGAGCTTCCAAAAGCACAGAATTTTTTTATTTATTCTATTTCTTATCATTACCACAAAGCACAGGTATGCCTCTCAGAATGTTCTTGTGAACTTTTTAGAGAAGAAAAGGAGATGGGTCTGAGTCCACAAAGTTGATATGTAGGAACATCTCACTCAGGGGTGATTGGTACCAAAGTGGGATGAGACAGAGGGAAGAAGCATGCACCTTTTAAAGACATTGTTTTTTGTGTGGATTAGTATGGGTAGGGAAGTGAGGAGGATATTGGAGGAGTTGGGGGAGAAACTGTAATCAGAATATATTGTATGAAAAAACCCTTATTTTCAATAAAAAATAATTTTAAAAAATCAATGTAAAAAAATCCCAGCAGAGATAGGAATTACACACGCCATGGTAACAGAAGAGACAGCTCAGCAGCAGAAGTACCACCTTTGTAGTCACATATCTGTGCAGAAGAGCCTGGATGTCTCCCAGGATGTCACAAGATGCCCAGGGAAGTGATACTTAGTCTAGGACACAGTTGCATCGAACAGGATGTCCCTGAAGATAAACTACCTCTATATTTGCTCTAAAGTTTGAACTGATCTTTTACACCAACTATTTTTGTGGATTTTATCTCTTCACTGAAGGAAGCTTACTGGGTATTCAGCCAGGTTTTCTATGTCACTGAGTTTTAATTGTCTTAAAATTGATATCACGCATCCTTACCCAGTCTCTGGTGGTCTCACCTCCATCGAGTTCCTTCCTCAGTTATTTGCATATTTTCTTACTCATCATTAAACTAAGTCATCATATTTATTAAAGTTACTAGACTGGTGGGAACTGGTAGCACACCAGATGTGTGCGATTATGTTTACACCGCACGGTATCCCCAGTCAGAGCTTGCAGAGTTCCCACATGCTCAGTTGTGGTTTTTTTTTTTTTGCTTTCTATAAGCTTGTCTGGCAGTCACAATGTGAGAAACTTGACCTGGAAAAATGAGAGTCGTATATTGATTTTATTATTTTTTTTCTCAATTCCAACTGCTCTTGAAGTTTTCTGTCAGCTCACCTCCTTGGAAAGGGAACAGTTTTTAGTTATGAATATAAAATGCTTTACTTCAGTTTTGTTTTTAAATAAGATACAAAAAATAGGATCCTTTTTGAGCACATGTTTGATTTCAGCTCCAACAATCACAGCCAAGACTGGAATCCTGAGGGATCAAGTCTGTCTGTCAGAAAATGATCGTAGGGTCTTATTGTGATGTGGGGTAGAGGCATGATCTTGATCAAGGCAGTTGACATAGAAGAGACGTGGAAAGTGGGAGGGAGTGCTGTGCCTTTAATTACACAGGAGACAGTGGGGGATCTAAGCAGAGGAATTTCTTGGAAGAAAGGTACTAAGAATTAAGTTAATTAATTAATTAATGTTAATAAGTAATTAACATTACTGATTGCAAAAACTGCATGATGGCCACGGAAGCCAAGGTACTGAAAGAAGACACCTCATTAACACTCAAATAGTGGCTGTGCAGCTTTGTAACTATTCCTTTGCACAGACTTAGCTGAGTTTCTGATTGGTGACTTACTTTCTCTGTAACACAGGCCGTTTTCTAGAAGGAGTGGAAAGGGCTTAGCCGAAGCACTTGTCATTGGGTCCAAAGAAAGGTTGTCTCAGGAAGGTTGTAACACTTAGCAGAGTGAAGACAGCTGAACCAAAATTGCCCTCGAGGTCCAAAGGAAAACTGAGAAGTTGGACAGGAGTTGGAGGGCAAGCTCTGTGTCAAAAGGCAGACTGAGACTGTGCACAGAGTGCTTGACACAAAACGAAGATAAACCCAAGGGTAGGTTAAAATAGCAAATGTAGAGACAGATTCTAAATACTGAAGGACTCACAGCTAAAAGAGATCATTTTATACCAGTCATCATGCTACACGCATTAGCTAAATGCAATGGACATTTATGAGAAGTGTGTGTGTGTGTGTGTGTGTGTGTGTGTGTGTGTGTGTGTGTACAGATATATGCATGTATCTTATGAGCTAATGTTATATTTGGCAAGCTAATATTATTTGGAGCATATCACTTTCTTTAAACAACACAGAATTTGCTCATGTACAGATATATGTTCATCTATATATCATCTAGTTTTCTTTCAGTCTGTCTTTCTATTTTCTGTTATCTATCTTCTAACTGGGTTGATAAACTAACAGATGAGGAAAACATAAATGAAAGAAAATGCCATGTCACTATCAAGTGTCAAATTTGAATTTCTCTTTAAATTTCTTTATATATATTCTGTTTGAGGCACTGAAGGTTGAACGCAGGGCCTTATACATACTAAGCAAGCACTGTACCACTAAGCCACATCCTCAGCCCAGGCTTGTTTGTCGAAATCTTTTCTTTAACCATGTTATTTATTATTTATTTTGTTTTATAGGGCATATGAGTTTTTCACCTGCATGTATGAATGTCTACCATGTGCATGTTTGGTGCCCATGGAGGTCAGAAGAAAGTATCGGATCCTTGGAACTGGAGTGAGCCTTTCTGTGCATGCTGTGACTGAATCGTGCTTCTCTGCAAGAGCAACAAGTGCTATGAACCACCTAACCATTTCTCCAGCCCTGCCTTTGACATTTTAAAGCATCTGTCAAAACAGCAGTCCCTGAGCGATTTCCATGTCACAACTTGTCACAACTGTGAGTACACTGAGATCTGCCCCATCAAACAGACTTAAGATTACAATGATACACACAAGAAGGATGAAGACATTCATGAAAGGGGCATCCCAGAGTAAAAAAAATGTTGAGGGTTATACCAGATGTCTGGAAAACTAATATTATTTGGAAAATGCCAGTTTCTTCTTATAGCCTATAGTTTCCTCACGTTTGCAGTGATTAGATTGTACTTACCTATAAGGAACCTTTCTGGTAACTACATGATTTTTCTTGTGGACTTACAAGATATATGCCATCCAGATTAGTTTTCAGAGTATTGGCACTCAAAGAGTCATAAGTCCTTCATGTAGTTACTTACATAAACATGTCTGTGTATACACATATCTATAAACATCGATGTCTAAGATATTTAGATTTTAGTGAATTCCACTAAACCATAAACTGAGTTTAACTGTTACTGTATTACAGTGAGAGAATGGTATGCTAACAATTGAATATATTTCCCAAAGTCAGAAGACATTTATAAAGCCCATGACTCAAATCTAAATATCCAGGGGTTTCTACTCTGAACTGTAGGCCTGGCTGCACCAGTCATTTCTAGATGGGTATAGCTTGCATCTCTCCATATGGTTAATAAAATAAAGGCCATGGACTGGGATGCAATTCAATTCAGCATGTTGGAAAAAGCCTCTCTGTCTCGTTTTTAGGTCCAGCTTAAATAAGCTATATGTAAACTGAATCAACTTCAATTTTATGTCAAAGATATGTAAGTGGCATTCTCTGCCTAGGAAGTTCTTCAGTGATAAGATGTTTATGTGTTCTTTTATTGGTATATGTGTGAAATACTTTATTATAGGTATGAGATGCTTTAGTGAATGTTAGAAAATTGAACTCAGAAACATTAAAAAAAAATCCTATGTAACATAACCAGATGAGATCCATCTCAGTCATGGGACAAAGATTCAAGGTGGAGTGTGAGGGTATTTTAATATGAGAAAATACATTCATGTCACACACAAGGTTGTAGAGAAAAATAGTATAAATCCATACAATCATCTCAAGAGACACAGAAAATAATCATGACAAAACCCTGTACCTGTTTGGGATAATAATCCTCGATTCATTGAGAGTCCTGTGAAAAGTCATGGCTGTGAGCATAAGCATAGCCAGAGACTACATATTCTCAAGCCAGCAGCAAATGAACATGTCTCACCTTACCACTTTCATGAAGTAGCAAGTACAGTGCCAAAAGTTCTCCTGAAGGCAATTTAGAAAGAAAGTTGGATATAGTGCATCTAGATTTGAGAGGAATTGGTAACATTTTCTGTATTTTTAGGTGACATTTTCTTATAGACACACACAAAACAATCATTTAAAAATCCACTAAAAACCTCGTAGACCAAACCATACCACAAGACATACCATAAATCCATATTGCCCTACTTTAGCCAGCAGTAAACTGAAAATGAAATTAAGAAGAAATACTCCATTTTAATAAGTAAAAGGGAGGGTAAAAATATTAGGAATAAGATTAATAAATATGAACATTTATCCTGAAAACTACAAACCTTTGTGTACAGAAATGCAAGGAGGTCCAGTGAAATAAAAATGGCACAGAGATCCCACGTTGAGGAGATGGGAATGTTCTTAGAGCTCCTGTTTCCCTATTCTTAGCCACATAAAAGATGAACTTGGAAATTAATTAAGATCTATTTTTAATACACAAGCTTACAAAAACCTTAAGAAAAGCATAAGGCTAAAAGTTCATGACTCCTGAGTTGGCAATGATAACTTGTGCAACCAGACAAAGAAACTGATAGAATCTAATATTACCACAGTAAAAGGCCTTTATGATTCAAAAGATACTCTTAACAGAGAGAAAGGCAATTCACAGGGTGAATACACAAAGAACTAATTGAATCACACAATAAAAGAAAAATAAACCAACTGAACCAAATACAGGACTGGAATAGACATTCCTACAAAGCAGACGAACTTTACAACTGTGTAAAAGCAGTCCCAGAACCCATCAGAGTGATGCTGTTTCTCTGTGTGTTGGTGTATGGATGCATTTGCATGCATGTTCACATGTGTGTACGCCTACCCACATCTGTTCATATACAGAAGCCATCGGCCAATGTTGTCTTCCTTTATTGCTCTTCACTTTAATTTTTTGAGAAGTTGTCTCTCACTCAGCTTGGAGCCTGCTGCTCTAGGTCACCTGGCTAGCCAGCAAGCCCCCAGGATCTACCTGTTGCTGTTGCACAGCACTGTGGTTAAAGACACATATACAACATCACTATGCTTGGCATCCACAGGGAAGCTGAACTCAGCTCCCCAGGCTTGAAGGGCAAGCACTTTGCCTAATGAGCTATCTCTGCAGCCCCCATCAGAGTAATATAAATCCAAATCACAATCAGAAACCCTTTCATATCTATTCCTAGTCAAAACATTGGTGAGGGAAGAAACTGGGTTTTTATGCATTACCAGGCACCCTGACATTTCACTAGTGCTTAAACACAGAGTTACCTTTATGATCTATCAAGTATATGCTTAGAAACATGACCAAGATAAATCAAATTATAAAATAAAAAACCCAAAGAACATATCACTCCCATTTATACTAGAAATTTAGGCTTACATAGGGCATTTTAAGGAACTTAGACGAAGGGACAGGTGTGGCTGGCAGGTGGCTGTGGCTGTCCCTGTGGCACATAAATAATGTCAGTTCCATTTCTCCAGGCCTGGGAAAAGTGTCTTCAGGGAGACAGTGTGGATGTGCTTGGAGTCAGAGAAATCAGAGTAAGAACTGAGCTTCATGGGATTCCCCAACACATAACTTAGATATGGGGTATGAATGATGATGACCTTGAAGAACTATGGGAATGACACAGCTGGATGCCTTCCTTTTTCTATCACAGGAGCATCTGGTTATGTAAGGGCTTTGCAGCTTCACTCAGGGTCACTTTGTAACTAACAAGGGCCTTGGGCATAGTGCTTCTGTGGTCCCTTTCTTCATAACCACATACCCAAGTTTATTATGAATGAAATCTATGTTGCTATGTGTGTTTATAAAAATGTTATTTTGAACTTAAATACCATGTTTTCTCTTATTTCCAAAGAACTTTGTGGTGATATTTTAATTGTGCTGAAATGTGATTTTATTTGTATGTTAATAAATAAAGCCGGGCGGTGGTGGCACACGCCTTTAATCCCAGCACTCAGGAGACAGAGCCAGGCGGATCTCTGTGAGTTCAAGGCCAGCCTGGGCTACCAAGTGAGTTCCAGGAAAGGCACAAAGCTGCACAGAGAAACCCTGTCTCAAAAAAAAAACCAATAAACAAACAAACAAACAAACAAATAAATAAATAAATAAATAAATAAATAAATAAATAAATAAATAAAGTTTGCCTGAAGATCAGAGGTCACATAGCGAGGTCACATAGCCATAAGCAGGAGTCAGGTGGTGGTAGCACATACCTTTAATCCAATCACATGGCAGGTAGAGTCTCTGTGTGGTCAAGGACACAGTCAAGCATGGTGACACGAGCCTTTAATCCCAGTACCAACCATAGAGACCTGGAGGTCTGTATAGACAGGCAGTTACAAGGAAGTCATGTGGCTGGGCTTAGAGCCAATGAGAAAGCAGAACAGAAAGGCAATTAAAAACACAGATTACACAGGAAGAAACTCTCTCTAGGGAAGCGACAGCGGCAAGGTGGTAAGATAAGGTAGTCGTGGCTCTTCGCTAGTTCTCTGATCTCTTTGGCTACTACCTCTGTATTTGGCTCTGTGTTTCTTATTTAATAAGACTGTTTAGAAATTTGACTACAGAAATTAAAGCATTTTTTTGTGGAAACCTAAATATATGGTGTTCCCAGACACAACATTTCCCATATGTAATGGATTCATCAACAATGACTTTTGGCTTCTGCATAGCAAAGGATACCATCATTCAACAAAGCAGCAGCCTACAGAATGGGAAAAGATCAACTCCATATCCAATAGAGGGCTAATATCCAGAATACATAAAGAACTCAAGAAATTTGATATCAAAAACTCAAATAACCCAATTAAAAATTATACAGATCAAACCAGAGAATTCTTTTTTTTTGTTTGTTTTTTGTTTGTTTGTTTTTCGAGACAGGGTTTCTCTGTGTAGCTTTGCGCCTTTCCTGGAACTCGCTTTGGAGACCAGGCTGGCCTTGAACTCACAGAGATCTGCCTGCCTCTGCCTCCCGAGTGCTGGGATTAAAGGCGTGCGCCACCACCGCCCGGTGAGAATTTTTAATAGAGGAAACTCAAATGGCTGAGAAACATTTAAAGAAATGTTCATCATCCTTAGTTATCAGGGAAATGCAAATCAAAACTACTTTGAAATTCCTTTCCATACCTGTCAGAATGGCTAAGATCAATAACACAAGTGACAGCTCATGCTGGCAAGGTTGTGGATCAAGGGGAACAGTTCTCCATTGCTAGTGGGAGTGTAAACTTGTATAGGCACTATGGAAACTAATGTGGAGGTTCCTTAGAAATTGGGGAGTCCATCTACCTCAAGATCCAGCTATACCACTCTTGGGCTTATATGCAAAGGACACTTCATCCTACCACGGGGAAAGTTGTGGGGGACCAGCCCCCACCTTTTCCAGGATTCTTATGAGGAGGAGAGAGGAATAAGGAATTTGTAGACAGAATGATGAGCCT
This sequence comes from Peromyscus nudipes, assembly GCA_902168325.1. NCBI lineage: Eukaryota > Metazoa > Chordata > Mammalia > Rodentia > Cricetidae > Peromyscus > Peromyscus nudipes. Next base: position 7,363 of record CABHPH010160558.1, on the reverse strand, counting down.
AGCCAAGAACAAAAAAAAGACAGAAACACAGGATAGCTTTGGGAAGACCTGGGTCAATACCCAATGGCCCAGAACTTTATTCAAAGGGACTTTTACAATAATGCTAAGGGGAGGAGCAAAAGACCGCCCCCTTGCCAGATACAACCAACTGTAGACCATTCCAGACACCTGGTGGTCCAATCATCCTCTTATGCAGTCCTGCTGGGTAAAGCAAGATCAGTTTTCACTAGGAAACCTCTGTGGGCTCCCACAGACAGTTGCTGAACTATGTTCATTGCTGCTCTATTCATAATAGCCAGAAACTGGGCCCAACCTAGATATCCCTCAACAGAAGAACAGATAAAGAAAATGTAGTACATTTTTACAATGGAGTAGTACTTAGATCTTTCAAAAAAATAACATCATGAAATTTTCAAGCAAATGAATGGGACTAGAAAAAAAGTCATCCTGAGTGAGGTAACCCAGACGCAGAAAGATGAATATGGCATTTATATCTGTGTATTAGCCATTGAATAAATAATAACTAAGCTACAATCCATAAATCCAGAGGCATAGAGGAAAGGACTAGGGGTGAACAAATGGATCTTCCGGGGATGGGGGAATAGAATAGATTTTGTGGGTGGACTGTTACTAGGGTGGGAGAAAGAATGGGAGGATCAGGTAGAAAGGAGGAGGGGAGATGAGAATGAGGGAGTGAATAAGGAGAGAGACAGCTAGAACTGAAGAGCATTTGAGTAGCAGTATAGAAACCCAGGGCAGTGGAAACTATCTATAATATATGAAAGTGATCCTAATGAAGTCTCCAAGTAGCGAAGGAGATGGAACCCCTACTGGCCGTCTCATCACCAAATGAAGCTTCCAGTGCTAAGACTGGGTTGCATCCAATTGAATGAAAGGGTCCCCGAGAAATTCTTAAACAACTTGGACTGTTGTCAAGACAGTAGATTGCTCTCCACAAATGGGCAACAAGGCCCTGTTGCTGAAGACAACAGCCACACAACTCACTGAACACAGAGAGGACGAGTGGGTGCCTACATGGAACCTTCCCCCTCACGTTCCAGTGTCTATGACACAGATAGTACTCTGCAGGCTACCCAAAGAGAAAACTAAACACCAACCCAACCACAAAACTTGTGATGTACAATCTGCCCCGCTTGCAAATATGCTAGAACAATGGTGGCACAAAGCTTGTAGGAATAACCAACTGATGTCTGATTTGACTTACAGCCCACTCCATGAGATGGAACCCATACCGGGCACTGACTGAGTGACCAAGAACAGGAATCTAAAAAGCCCAGAGACCTAGGATAAAACCAAACACCACTGGTCTTTTTTTTTTTTTCCAAAAAAAAAAAAAAAAAAAACAATAAAATGACTCCTAAGGTTATTCTGCTAGACTTGTAGATCAACACTTACTCAGCCATCACCAGAAAAGTTTCCTCCTATAGCAGATGGAAATAAATTTAGAGACCCATAGTCAGATATTATGCAGGGAGAGGGACTTTGGAACACATACCTCTAAGTGAGATGTCTCCATTAAATCCCTCCCCTCAGAGCTCAGGACATCCCATTGAAGAGGATACAGAGGGAGTGGGGGAGACAGAAGGAACCGAGGACACCAGGAGAACAGGGACCTCTAAAATAACTGAGCAAAGATCATATGAACTCATAGAGACTGAAGCAGCAAGCACAGGGCTGACACATGGGTCTGCACCAGGCCCTCAGCATGTATACTGTATCTTTCAGTTTAGAACTTTTCTGAGATGCCTGATGTGTAAACCAGTGGGTCTCTGATTCTTATGCCTTCTCCTGGGATTCTTCTATTTTTCCATTGGGTTGGCTTGTCTAACTTTAGTATAACGGTTTTTGTTTTACCTTATTGTATATCCTTTTTGTAGCTGGAGTTTTTTCCAGTCCTGCCCAGCCCCACGGACCCTACAACTGCATATAAAATAATCACTCAGAAGCTCATGTTAATTAAACTGCTCGGCCATTAGCTCAGGCCTGCCACTGTCTAGCTCTTACACTTAAACTCAGCCCTTTTTTATTAATCTGTATCTTGCCACGTGGCTCGTGGCTTACCGGTACTTTACATCTTGCTCCTCATCGCAGCGGCTGGCAGTGTCTCTGTGCCTCAGCCTTCCACTTCCCAGACTTTTCTTCTCTCTTTGTTCCGCCTACACTTTCTGCCTGGCTACTGGCCAATCAGTGTTTTATTTATCAATCATCCACAGCACCTTTGTTATGTTTGTTGTGATCTCTTAGAAGCCTGTTCTTTTCTAATGAGAGACAGAAAGATCCAGATGGGAGAGAAGGTGGGAAGGAACTAGGAGAAGTAGAGGAAGGGGAAACTATTCAGATTCTATTGTATGAGAAAAGAATCTATGTTTAATAAAAGGGGGAAAATGGCATTTTGTTTTTACACTCTATCTGACCTAGTTATTAATTGTTCTCCAATCATATAACACACACACACAAAAAAAAACACAGCACACATACATACACACATATGCACACATATGCACACATGTTAATGCAGGCATGCACACAGGCACACACATACATGCACTGGTACACTGAAGGGTAGGGCTGAAAATACTTCACCTTCTGAGTTACCAATCATCTCTCTCTTTTGTAGATTGGCTTCTTTCTCATAGATTTTCATGTCACTCTTTATCACCCTCTCTCTCCCTCGGTGTCTTGACATACATCCCTGGCAATGCTAGGTTCTATTTTCCTACAGCTAGAGGGTGGTGAGAGTCATATGTGCAAAAAGAACTTCAAATCATATTGATGCACAACTAACGCAAAAATCTCAACCAAGTAGAGCTGTCAGCTTGTATTTTATCAATAAAATGAGTAATATATGATCTAGTTAAAAGTCGAAGATCTGAGAACATATGCAAAGTGTTTTAAAGATGATAAAATTATTATTCCTAGAAACCTTTTTAAGTCAGACATTTTTGTTGTAGCTTCTTCCATACTTGAATTCTTATGCTCTATGAATCTATTTTTTCTAAAAAGGCAAGCCTTAAACCCGTGCAATTCGATTTAAGAAGCAAGGAAAAATCATTTCAAAAGATAAAGATGATAATAAAAGAAAACTGTGAAGCAAAGAGACTTAGAAGTATTCAAAATAAATACTAGTAAATCTAGCTGAATAATACCTTGGGAGCATAGTATACTGAAGGAGGAGGGTCCAGCAATGAGTTAGAAACACAACTTCTTGTTTTGGAGTCTTTACCACACAAACAGGTGGAAGACACACGTCCCAGTTCATTAGGACAAATTGTTTAAAAAGCTCCAATTCTAATTCTCATTTGAAACACTTGGAAATATAAAAATTGTCATAGAATATTTTGGTGACAATAATTGTATGGAAGGATCACTTTAAAGTTACAGAAGAACATTAAGATGTGACTACCAAAAGGCAAACTTAAAACCCGTACAACTATCTCATAATAAAATATTTTATACAGAAAGAAATCATTCCAGTGAGGGATAAAGTTCAGTGGTTGAGCATATGCTTAGAGTAAATAAGAGCCTCTGGGCTCCATCCCCCAGAATTATTCCCTCCCTTTCTCTCCCCATTTATGTTTATATACTACTTATAATGTACACATAACCTATTATGAGTACACAATACAAAATATAAACCATATATATTCAGTAGGTTCTTTCCCATGTGACTTCCTTTTACATCAAATTATCCTCACTGGGATGGATGCTATTTTGTATTTTATTTATTATTTCCTTGGCACATGACTACTAATCATTGTACTGGTCAGTTTTACATGCCTCCTGTTTGTAATATAATATTGTACATCATTTTGAACTATGTTTTTAAGCTCAATGCAACATAAGATTCCCCTAATGTTGTTGATATTTGAGAGCAGACTTCTTTAGCTTTAATATTGATTACTTTTATATTGTTTGAGTAAGCCCAGGTGCAGGTTTCCTCTGTAGATAGATAGTTGTTGCTATTTTGCTTCTAGATTTTGAAGGAGGTTATGAACACTCGTGTGTAAATTTTATGAAATACTATGAAAATATATGTGAAACAGCAAATTTGTCTGTTCATGAGATGGTCTAGAAAATACCTAGAAAATATTAGGACACTTACACTCAAAATCTTACATATGCTCAGGATTTCTTTCCATCAATTTTTCTTCTGGAAGTGGAATGAGATTGCTGCACCAAGCATTGTTCATCCTCCATGAACCCTAATCTCTAACTCACTGTTCCCTTTTTAACATTAAAACAGTTTATTAATTCTTTGATAATTTCATATAATATCTTGATAATATTTACTCCTCCTCACATCTTTCAGGTCCACCCCCTACCTCCCCATTCCTCCTACTGACTGCATGACTTCTTTTCATTTTGAGAATAACTTCTCAGCTCCAGTCTGTGCTGCCCATACACTCCTGGGTGTGTGGCCACCGCCTGGGGCCACACCCTTAAATTAAACTAATGTGTTTTGCCCTTTCCTCCCCTACCCTGAAGTTTTTGAGTTGCTTTGCTTCTATCATTTGTTCCTTTCTCCTCTTCATTGTTTAAAGTGGTTATTTTGAAGCTACATTTACGTTTCCAGAGCCTAAGTTGATCACCCCGACTCTGATTGCTTTAATGCTGGCTGACATTTCCATTCATCACCTTTTCCATTTGACATCATTCTCTGTTGAGTGTTCCCATGCAGCTTCACGACCAGGCACTGGCTCGTAGAACCGCGTTACTGTTGTGTTACCATTTTTGCTGTCATGCTCTTGTATCTGGTGAGTGTCAGAGAAAAACTCTCTTTCATTCATTTTGACTTATCTTCAAACTTCAATCGCTGGAATGTTTGAGAACACGAAAATGAAATACCCTGGAACTGGAACTGATTTCAGCTGGTCCTTCAGAACTGAGGGCAAACTTCCTGTCAGAAAGTGCCCTGCGTGTTGCTTACTACAAGAGCTTCTAGGTCCGAGGCCAGCCTGGGCTACAGAGTGAGTTCCAGGAAAGGCGCAAAGCTACACAGAGAAACCCTGTCTCGAAAAACCAACCCAAAAAAAAAAAAAAAAAAAAAAAGAGCTTCTAGGTCATGACTTTGTAGAAAATAAAGGAACAGCTTGGTTGGCCCTGACTACAAATTAACTCTAGCCCTTACTAAATTCCTTTACTTCCCACAGTGATAGTTATTTGCAAAGGTCCAATAAGAAATAAGAATCTTCCTTCATTGCAACCGAGGCCTAATCAGACACAACAAATTTACAAGTATAAGGTCAGAAATTCACCACTGAGTTACTTGTGTCTGATCGGGTAGGAAATGTGTACCCTGAGAAAAGAAGTGTTTGCCCTGTTGCAAAGACTCTGGTGAACTCTGCCCAGGGACCTGGCCAGTAACTGTTGGGTGTTATGCAACTCTACTTGGGAAAAAGCACCAGTTAATGTACATCTAAAATTTGGTAAATCTAGAAGTCTTTACAGTCCACCTCTTCTCTTAAAGTTAAAGAGCCAGAACTGTTTGAAGCAAACTTTGTGATTCTATCTTTCCCATCCCTAAAGGGGTAGACAGAAACAGATCCTTGATCCAGCGGTATGAAAGTGATCTAATACTGGCCCCTAAGGGCTCCATCGAGCTTCTAGACAGAAACATATGATCTTCTTTGGTTCTGTGAATATGAAAGTAAGTTTTTTTTATGTATTAATCATCATTTCTCGTGGCCTCTCTGAGAATAAAATGTACCAGATATCAAGAACATGAAGTTGACAATAGCAACTTGTTAATCCTAACACTGGGGGACAAATTTAATTGGTTGCACCTGCACCTTAGCTGGGCGTGATTAAGGTAGAGGTGAGGTGGAGGGTGAATGTGGCAAGGTGACTGGAGAAAGGCAAACTCACATTTTCCTCTAATGCAAACACTGCAGCTGAGATCAAAGAGAAGGACCATCAGCAATGCCTCCTAGAGGGGCTTTCAGATGCTTCCAGGCCACTGTGAGCACTTTTCCTTTTCCTAACAGTCTTTATTTTTTTGTTAGATTGGTTTGTTTTTGTATTATATGTGTGAATGCTTGCCGGCTGTGTATATGTATACACACACACACACACACACACACACACACACACACACACACACACACGAGTGAGTACCTGGTGCTCCTGGGGGCCAGAAGATGAAGTTCCAGATCCTCTGTAACAGGAGTTTGGGGAAGCTGCCACATGGGTACTAAGAACCGCATCCAGGTCCTCTAGCAGCCAATGCTCCTAAATGCTGAGCCATCCTTCCAGCCCCACATACCCAGTCTTTACAGACCACCTGTCCTTGGAGCATTGTCCTGTCATTTAGGACCCTGTCCCAGTCTGAGGACAGGCAAGGAGAGGCACAACTACTTTGTTTCATATTTTCTCCAGAGGAGACATTTTCATGGATGGATGGTGTCAATATTTGTTTATGGGACTAAGGTAGAAATAAGGACAAACCCAGTGGCCACTGTGCTTACATTTTACATAAAACCTGTCAGTTCTAACAATAGGATGGGCCTCTGGGAACTAGGCTAAGTGAAAAAGTCAGGTATAGAACAACAAACACACCGGGCGGTGGTGGCGCACGCCTTTAATCCCAGCACTCGGGAGGCAGAGGCAGGCGGATCTCTGTGAGTTCGAGGCCAGCCTGGGCTACCAAGTGAGTTGCAGGAAAGGCGCAAAGCTACACAG
>CABHPH010160556.1:0-70926 GCA_902168325.1 Peromyscus nudipes | reverse complement strand
ACTCAGTCCAGGTAGGGCCAGTCCCCTCCTCCCAGGCCCAGCCAAGCAACCCTGCATAAGCCCCAGGTTTAAAACAGCCAACTCATGCAATGAGCACAGGACCCGGTCCCACTGCCTGGATGCCTCCCAAGCAGTTCAAGCCAATCAACTGTCTCACTTATCCAGAGGGCCTGATCCAGTTGGGGGGCCCTCAGCCATTGGTTCATAGTTCATGTGTTTCCATTCATTTGGCTATTTGTCCCTGTGCTTTATCCAACCTTGGTCTCAACAGTTCTCGCTCATATAGACCCTCTTCTTTCTCACTAATTGGACTCCTGGAGCTCTGCCTGGGGCCTAGCTGTGGATCTCTGCTTCCAGATCCCTCAGTCATTGGATGGGGTTTCTAGCACGACAATTAGGGTGTTTGGCCATCCTATCACCAGAGTGGGTCAGTTCAGGCTGTCTCTTGACCATTGCCAGCAGTCTATTGTGGGGGTATCTTTGTGGATTTCTATGGGTCTCTCTAGCACTTTGCTTCTTCCTATTCTCATGTGGTCTTCATTTATCATGGTCTCCTATTCCTTGTTCTCCCTCTCTGTTGTTGATCCAGCAGGGAACTCCCACTTCCCCAAGCTCTCTTTCCCTTGACCCTCGCCCTTCATTTCCCCCACTTATGACCAGGCTGGATCATATGAGTTTGGTTAGATATCATGGGATTTTAAGTTATTTTCAACACAGTATAAATCATATCAGATTTGAAAATTAATAAGGGACCATGATACAACTTTCATTGGAATATGATAATCTATTATTTTATGATATAATCAACATATCATGAAGGAGACATGTTTGACACATAGTTATTATAAGTTTTTTTTGTGTGTGTGTGTGTGTGTGTGTGCCTAGAATGTCCTTCATTGTGGGTAGTGTTGGAGAGAAAGCATAGAGAAATATGCAAAGGATTTTTTTTATTGTTTAGGCAGAGGGCTTGGATTCTTGAAAAGCAGATAGCTTTAAACCACATTCCCATAAGATCTTGAAAACCGTAATTATATAAATTATCCCATCATTTTCTGTTACAGATCTCTGAAACAAATTAAGATAAATTCGACGTCAAAATAAAAAAGCTTGGATGTGGCAAGAATCCATGAGAATAATCTGCGATGTTATCATTGTCAACTTGTTCTCACTGAGACACTAGATCCTGGGTGGTTTGCCTGTCTCTCCAGTGTTGGAGAGGTGGCAGACATTGGGGGTGGGGCGTATGAAGAGATGGCATAAGTTAGAAAGAGCAATGTCTGCCTTAGAGGTGCAGGGGAACTCTTCCAGGAAGGGGCTGTTTTGTATAAATCCTCTGTGTGAAATCCACGCACTTCATCCACAAATATGCTACTTTAAAAAAAAATCACATCCTAGTATTTGTACCCAGATATGGATAACATACAAATCCTCGTATTTCCTAAATAAGTAACGTAGTTTGTTGGTTGTAATGGTAGCGGGGTATTTTTCTAATAAATGAAAGTATCTGCTAAGGTGAAAAAAGCGCATTTGTCACACGGACACAGTCATCTAACTTGCTTTTGTGTATTTCTCCATCACTTTTTTTCTTGTGTGAAGTGTTCTACAGATGAACCGGAGGTAGGTGCTGCCCCTACATTTCTGTTTGCTCTCTTCCTGCAAAGGGAATGAGGATAGGACCGTGCGAACTATCACTGAACTTCAGCTTCCTGCGGCAGACTGTATTCAATGGCTGCAGAGGAGAGCTCCTAGGCCCGCTCCTAACAGATCCCTGTGGTATTTTAACACAGTTTATTATATTTAGTGTTATCTTCTGCTCTTTTTAGTAGAACACAATATGTAGTAAACATGGCATCATTTGTAAGAGGTAGGCAGAAGTAAATAAAAGAGGAAATTGTCAGGAGCTTTCTCTTAGGAAGGGAACAGGGAACAGAACAGTCTCTTCTATACCTACTCATTAAGTTGAATTCCGTGTTTACAGTGGGTTAAGAACATTCCCAATACAGTGGTTTTATTCTTGTGAGATATATGTTTAACTGTTACTCCTAGCAATGGGGACTCGGGGCAAACAATTATAAAATGACGCTTTCTTTGCTTCCATTCAGTTCACAATACAAGTGCAATACAAGGAAGGCAGGCATCAGGAGTCCAGTTTTTCTTTTCTTTTGTTTGTTTGTTTGTTTGTTTGTTTTTGCCTTGCTTTTCTTTTCTTTTTTTTTTTACTGCTTTTAGTACATAAAAAAAGAACCCATAGGTCTTAAAGTATTCTCCATGTTCAGTATTCATTGTTCAGATCATGATTAATAGACAATATCAATTAATAGGCAAAAATTAAGAGAAATCATTCTTCTACCTCTAGTGAGCTGTATGCTGGCCCCATAGTAGGTAGAAAATCAGCTTTTTACTCTTCCACAAAATACAGTGCTTTCACGAAAACACAGATGACGAATCTCAGCTGTCTGTTCTGTGCATTGTTTCGAGTTTTAAAAACACTTCTTTAGAATAACTGTTTTTGGTAATGACTCAGCCTCCCATACCCTCTTCACACCATTCTCTAACATGCAGTTTTAGTTACACACATTTGATGCACGAGGAGATGCCATGCAACTGGCAGCACGTATGGATTCAGCGGAAAGAAAACCATTACTTTGGAGCTGGCCGATTACTGAAAATGGGAGCTCACCAAAATTCTAAAGAGAGAAAAAGCAAAATTCTCACTTGCTTCCTGGGGAGAATTACAACGTACACTTAAGCTTTTACAGAAAGGCTCGGACTACAACATGGACTAAGTTACTTGTTTTCCTCATCTTCTTTTGCTAGTTTAAAAAAAAATGTTGTTGGTAGCAAATATTGACTTCACGAAGTAATGGCATCATGATGACATTTTTAGCCCGCATATCATGTGCTTTTATAAAACTCTCCCTACGTTACTCTACTCGGACCTCCTTGCTCTCACTAGAGTCCTCCCTTCCCAGGTGGTCCCTACTTTTATTTTAATGTCATGAATGTGCGTGCGTGACGTTGAGATCTGGGTTCTGAATATGAAAGTGCTACAGATAATATATTATTATGCGTAGGAGGTACTCACAACCCTTACAAAATACTTAACAGAAGCACCAACTTATTTATTTTGGCTCATGGCTTCCATCCATCTCAGTGAGTGTGGAGGAACCCTAGGGAGCGAGGGTGTCCTATGAAGGCCGCTCAAATATTGGGAAAGCCTGGGTCATAACCGGAAGCGGCTGCTTACTCCAAGGATGGTTTCCAGCTATCGTCCATTCATGTAGGTTACATTCACAAAGGTTCCACAATTTCCTAAATCCAGTGTATCTGTTAACTCAAAACTCACCCCAGTTTGGCACACTTCAGCTCTGTTTGTTGAAATTTACAGTGCTAGGCAGTATATTGCCACCCCTCATCAGTGCCCACCATTAGTAATAGAGGAAAGAAAATACCGAAGAGAGGGCTCTCTATGTCTCACACTCTGCTTGGATCGATGCCTGTCTTGTACTGTAGCCTTTTACCCTGTTTACTGACTTCTAGTAAACTCTGTACTTGTATCTGAACAGATGTACCCAACCCCTTGCCAAGCTTGGTCATACAACAGTTAGAGGAAAAACAAGCGAAGAATTGTAACACATACTAAAATACCAAGCATTAGGTGTTGAGTACCTCATTAGAAATGTATAATTATCATCTCCGTATTTAAAAAGAGGGAACTGGGAGCAAAGTCTTCAGACTGGAATCTAGCCATTCTCAGCTACTCAAATTTCACTGCCAAACTCTTAACACTTCAAAGTTTATTACATGACCCCTGTATATGCTGGGGTTACTTTATATAATTTAGGGCATTTAGTGGCTAACTCAGTAAATAGTAAATACTATTTGGAATTCTCAGCTACTATGGAATATGGCTATTCTGCTATATAGATGTTCCTCACAAGGGAAAATACAACAATCCTATGATCCAACTCTACCGCTCTCAGGGTATGTACATGAAAGAATAGATCAATGCACAACACTGACAACTGCATATTTGTGAGTGTTGCTAATCATTATCAATAGCCAAGGTAAAGACCTGACCTAAGTCTCCATTGATTGATAAAGAGAATGTGGTATGTATACATAACAGATATTTATTCAGGTATAAAGAAGAATGGAGTGATGTCATCAGCAGGAAAACAAATGGGATTGAAAGTTAGAAGATTAGAAGGGTAGAAGATTCCACATTCTGCTCAAATCTGAAAACTCGCTCCCCGGCCCCCCGATTCAGAGGCCTGTGTGTTTGAATACTAGGTCACCAGCTGGTGGTGCATTTTAAAATAAAGTTGTTAATCTCCTCATCTTTGAAAAGGTTTCTTCTTCCATTAATTTCAGTGAATGGACAGTACACAAGTACCAATATAGATATAGGGCATAAACTGTTTCAATAGCTAGTCACCTCATATCCAGTCACAGGAATATCTCATGGCCATGCAGTCATGCAGGGTAAAAATTTAAGTTTACAGAATTTTTTCTCTCTGAGTAATTAAATGTCATAGACACTAATTACAACAACTGACAAGGAGAATACTTTCCTAGGTTCAGTAATCAATGATTGTAATTATTTGCAAACATAGTCTGCTTTATTACATTTTCCTTGTATTCCCATTTGCATAATTTAAGATCATCCATGGAACATCTTTCTTGTCCACTTCATTCAGATTCTCAAAGCTGGAGAGATCACAGATATCATACCCAACACAACTGAAAATTCCATCAGAAAATTCTGTACCTGAGCACATAAAGCAAGGAGCAAACAGAGTTAAATGAAAATGGGTGACTCAGAACTCATTTTGTTAAATTAAAAGCTGTACACAGAATTAGATTTATTATGAACAATATGATGTATTGAAGTACATATACATGGTGTAGTGGGATAATTAAATATAGCTAGTTAACAAATGAATTCATTCCCATAGTTATCACTTCATGCTGAAAACTGTAACATTAAATGTGCTTGCATTTTCAAGAGCAGATAAGAGACTCGAGTAGACTTTTTTTTTAAAGTTTAATGACAGTTTTATTAGGGTTTAAAAGAAAACCCTAGTGCAGGAAAGCTGCAAACCTTGGCAGCTTCCCAGAGGAAGAAAATGGAGAGCAGAAGGAATTGAACTATGATGTTTGACGTAAGCCAGCATGGAGGTCAGCCCCATGGTGCAGAATTGCCTGCATGATATGGAGGAAAATTTAGAGAAAGAGTCAGAAAACCCAATGAGCCAGGCGTTGTTCATAAACAGATGAAAAGAAGAGATAGAAGAGAAGCTAAAGGCAATGTTATGTCTTTTGAGTTGGGACTCAGAAAGTTGGGCAGTCCCAAGAATCGCCAATGGTGCCTTGTAGGGACCGTGATAGGGGTAGGGAATTCCAGGAAGCAAAAGTCCATGGTACTATTAAAGAGTAATGATTCTTTCTGCTTCTTTGGCCTCAGTCTTAGGGGGAAAATACATTTGGTCAACAGGTGTATGAAAAAAAGCTCGCCTTTACTACTCATTACCTAACTAGTTACAACGACATTCATAAAAATAAATTAATTAATTAAATATCTGATTGAGGATATCGAGAAATGAGAATTTTCTTTCGTAGAGATTTTGGGACTGTCAATTCATACTACAACTATAGACAACAGTAAAGTGAGTCTGAATCATAAAAAGAATAACCAGAATGTGAAACAATCTCCTTCTGAGGGGTATATCCACGCGACGTGTAATTGCTTTGTCAAAGAGGAGTTTGCTTCTCCATGAAGAGAGCAGCACTACTCACAGCAATCAAAGACTATAAGGAGATCCTTAGTTTATCAACATATGACAATATCAAGAGTATGTGAGACATATATAGAGTATACTACTGTTCACTCTCAAAAGAGGGGAGAAAGCTTGTCCTCTGTGACCACCTGGATGAACCTAGAGAAATCATGTCAAGTGAAATACTGCACAAAGACAAAGGGCAATGTAGACCTCATGAAGTGGTAGCATAGAATGGTCATCACCAGAGGCTGCAGGAGGTTGGCAAAAGATAATACTTTTTAGAGCAAAGGCATTCCAAGTTTCAATTCAATTTCAGTGCGATAATCTCATAAAAGATGGTATAGGAAAGCTCTAGAAAATAAAAAAATCACCAGCAGTACGTAGGCAATTGCATTAGAGTTTATTAAATACCAACATGATACAAAACGTTTCCATGTGGAGAGAACCAAAGTGATTGTATTGCGAAACAGGTGGTTCCCTTACTTTACTGAAAGTATTCATATTCTTCCATTTCTACTAGTCATACCCCAAAATAAAATGTAAAGAAATATAATAAAATAAGAAAAAATAGAAAATCCATTTTCTATACTGAAATATATTAACAAATTAAATAATAATAATAATAATAACAATAATAATAAAACTCAAAGGGAAAGTCAGTGATTAAAACAATCACAGGAAGCTATGGAAGTATGAGCTAGTAAGTGTGCATCCAGTCATAATCAGGCCTTAATTTGCAATGTTATTAAACAAAATACAAAGAAAATTTTGTAATAGAATCCCAGCTATCCAGTTTCTCTTGTTTGAGTTGCTTGAAATGTAAATATTTAAGAAATGAAAATTGAAAAAGTCAACACAAGTGTTTACAAATATTAAAGGAGCCCTATTGAAAGATTAAAAATTAATCTTTCTGGCAGGGAGGAGACTTATAAGAGCTAGAGGTCATAAATGAGGACAAGGAAACAGTGTCCTCAGGATAAAGTAGGGACACTGTACATACAAACTCACATTACTTACGGCACCAACACATGGCTCTTGCAACATCAAGCTAGAGCAAATCCTAGCCTGGAGAGGGGAGATGGTCATAAAGTCCCACCCCTAGATAAGGAGCTATTTGAAATTGATGTGTGTTGAGAAAGGGAGATTCAGGTTTTTTCTTAAGTGTTACAGCAGGGAATTCATGCACAAGTGGAAGGCCATATATTCATGACTATGTGGGCAACAGACAAAGAACTTGATGAAGAGAAACAGAATGGATGTGTGTAGGGTGCACTTGGGAGGAGTCGGGAGATTAGGAGAGAGGGTAACCTCAAATAAAATACATTGTACAAAAATTTCAACAATCTAATAACACTATTATTGCAAATAGCATATTTTGATTTTGTGTGTGTGTGTGTGTGTGTGTGTGTGTGTGTGTGTTTATACACCTATGCATGCAGGTGTATTTGTCTTATGTGTATATGTGTGGAGACCAGAGTGTATTCCTTGCATTTCTCCACTTTATTTTTTGAGAAATGCTTTCTCATTGAAATTATTTGGTCAATGAACCCCAGAGATATACCTGTCTTTGCTTCCAAACTCTGGGGCCATAACTGTACACCACTGTAAATGTAAGAGACCCAACTCAGCTCTTCATTCTTTCAAAGCCAGGACTTTATCTACAGACCTAACACTCCAGCTATACAAATGCCATATTAAAAATTCTAACTTATACAATCCAAGTGACATTAATTAAAATCAAGTCATTATATATGATATTTTAAAAGCATATGTGTTTCCCAATATTAAGCTAAGCTATAAATGAAAGCTAAATGTTTTCTAGTATTGCAGAATATGGAATGGGTTCATGGCTTACTTTAGCTGCTGTTAATATTTAATATAACATTTTATTTGATTAGTTTGATTAGCAGTTACTTAATTAAAGTTAAACTTTATCATTTGGTGATAAAGCATAAATATTTGTGAATTATCTTTTGGAACATTTATTCTCCAACATGTTGTATTATTAATCCTCATCTATATACCAGATTTATTGCATAATAAAACCTTAGTGGGTGAAAATATCAGCAATGACCAAGGGGAAACATTATCAATGAGAAAATGAACTGTATTTTCATAAAACAAATGGATATTGGGCTACAAAATGGGTCATAATAAAAATAAATGTCTATTGCAGACAGTGTATGGTGAGTGTTTGCCTAGAGTACCTAATCATAGGAGAAGTATTTTATTTAGAAATACTTCAAAGAATAGGATTTCAAGACACTTTCTCAGAAATAACAAAGGGATCATATGTACTTTTTTAAACTTTATTTCATTTTTTCATTGATACATAACAGCTGTAATTATTGGATGTGCCAGGACAATGTGATGCTTTGAAAAATGCAAACATTGTGTAATAGTCAAATCATGGGAATGTATCTTACCATCTGAAAATAAATCCCACCTTGCTAAAAATGGCATTATAAAAGGTCTCCTGTAGATATTTTTGAAATGCCTATTGGTAATTATAGTCCAACTGATGTTCAAAAGAACTCAGGTACTTTTTAACTCCTGTCAATTTAATATGTATTCCTTGACCATATTCCCATCCTGGCTTCTCTGCCACCCTCCCAAGATTTTTGTAACCTCTACGCTTTTCACAAATTCTGTAGTAATTTCTTGTTAATGTTGTTGTTTGTTTATGTTAATTCTTGCTTGGTTTCGCTTTGTTTAGAGGTGGCCTTACTCAAACTTGCTGTGTAGCTCACATTAGCGTGGAGGTGAATGGACTTACATGCATGTGCTACCACGCCGAACAAAGACCGATTTGTTTATAGATTGTATCTCTATCATCCTGCGCTTTGTACCTTCTTTGTGACTGCCTTATTTCACTTAATACACTGTCCTTTTGGTTGATTCATGTTTGGGCAAGTGACAGGATGCCTTCTGTGTGGCTAAGGAGTCCTGTATGCTTATATGCCGCATTTTCTTCCATTATATATTAATGAACACTTAGACTCAGGCACTGACCATTAGTTTTTCAATAAAGCCTGTAATGGAACATCTTTTTGACATATTATTCATATTACCTTTTAATAAATAAACAGTAGTAGGACTGCCAGGTCATATGGTAATTGTAGTTTCAGCTTTTGAGAGCTCACCATTCTGTTTATAACCACAGTGATTATACAGATCTACATTACCCCTCAACCATGTCTAAAAATTCGCTCTACTCCATGTTCTTACCCATGGTTATGCCTCATGTTTTGTGAGTAGCTTTTGAATTACCCGCAATTTTATTTGTCAATTGGATCCCTGTGTTTTGGGTATAGCTGTCAACTCCAATATCTTGAAGAGTTTCCTTCTTCCTCATCTGCCCTCTGTAACCAAATCTGTGTTGTTGGAAACAGGACAGATACAAATTCAAACTCAAGACTGTCAGGAAAGAATTTTAAAGGAAAGGAATCTTTAGAAAGAACAATAAGAAAAACAAAACATATTCACTTCAATTTTGGTTTTAAAATTATAATTAATTGGTAAAGTTTTTCCATTCTAACACAGGCTGCTTCTTCACTCAACTCCTGATGACCTTTGCTTGAGAGCAGCTTTTGATTTTGTATTATCTATTTGTCAGTTGTTTGTCTTATTATATATTCTTATTACATATTACATATTATTATATATCCTTATTACGTGTCCCATTGGTGTTCTGTGCAGAAACTGATTTCTTGTGCCTATGCATTCAATTATATGCTCTGCTTTTTTTCTCTATAAGATTTAGGTATCAGTATTTTAATTTTTAAAATTTTGCTCATTCCTGTATTTTTATCATATTCTTTCCTCTCCCCCAAATCATCCTGTGTAGCTCCAAACCGAAACAACTTCTGGTTCTCTCTCTTCATCCTTCTTTTACAAAGAAACAACAAAAATATAAAATATAAAATATAAAAAGACAGTAAGAAAAAATTAGCAAACCAAATAAAAAACATATAGTCCATATTGTGTTGGCCAACTACTGGGCATAGGGTCGGCCATGACGTATGGTTGATATACTCGGTGACATTCCACTGGAGCAAACATACAACTACTTGTATAAGAGTGGGATTTTGTGTCCAATTCCACACTCCTATTTGGATTTTGTCTGTTTTTAAGATGAAACTCTTTTGCATACTATCCTAGTCTGTGAGATTGTATGTGTATCTGTCTGTTGTAGCTGGAAGATTCTGTTTCCTTGGAGTAATACATCACCTTTGGCTCTTACAATCTCTCTGCTTCCTCTTCTGATAGATTTCTGGGCCTTGATCTCATTTAGATCTGAGTTCTCCATTGTCTCTCACACTGTGCACATTTTCCTGTTGTGGATCTCTTTGTTCATGACTAGGTGCTGCAGAAAGAAGTTCCTCTGATGAGAGTAGAGTGATGCACTGACGTATGGGGGTATGTTATTAGGAGTCATTTTATTGATATGCTCCTTTAGCAGAATAGTAGTAGTTGATTTTCCTAGGGCCTATGTCCCATCTAGTCTCAGGTTCTTGGCCTGTTTAGAAGTTTCAGATATGGGGTCCATGCCCGAATGCATGGATTGTTCCTGATGTCTAATAAAGTGTTTGGTTATTCTTGTAGCATCTCTGCTGCTATTGCACGAGTATACCCTACAGGTAGGTCACTGTAGGTCTTTAGCTATGCCATACTGATGATTACTTTCTCCAGTGGTAGTGGTGCGCGTAGTACTTTCCAGCACCATCAATGCTAGGCAGTAGTGGTGAAGCTTGTAGTTGAGCAACAGTGCAATTTTTTTAATGCTTAATGACCTAAGTAAGAGGTTTTCCTCAGCAATATGGTGTTATCTTCAGGTTGTGGAGGGTAAGAAATAAGTTCAGTGATACTCTGTGGTGTTTGTGGGGGGTAGAATTTTTGGGGACCTCTTCAGATAACTATCCATCAAGATGTAACTCATTCCTGGCACTCAGGGATTTATTCAGGGTTTATAATGTACCTTGTTGGGTCATTCTCTCCCCTTTGTATGTCAACTCTTTTCAAATTTCTTCTATATCTGTATATATTTTAGGATGTTTCTATGGAAGTAAATTTTCTTATGGCTGCATAAACTAGACCCACACAAAGACAATATCAATAGAGATGCTAACATGGAAGGGGGAGATTTCATAGGACCTCACCCTAGACAAAGAACTATAGGCAACTAAAGAATGCTGAGAGCAGTAGAATTAGTCTTTCCTAGGGTTGAACCCCTAATTGGTTATCCAATACCAAGTAGTCAGCTCTGAAAATGTGTGTGTGTGTGTGTGTGTGTGTGTGTGAAAAAGATGGCATAAATTTGAATTGAGATTTAAGAGAGAGGAAAAAGAAGAAGCAAAATTGTATAACTATATTTTAATTAAATTTTTAAAGAATTTATCCTGTTGTCTTACTTCCCCTCTAAGATCCTGTGTTTTAATGAGCATCCCTCCAAGACACAACATTTTATTCTTGTAGGAAATTGCTACACAACAGCAAGAATCAGCTGTTCAAAATCCCAGCATGGAGTAGGGCAGGTGGGAGCAAACCCACCCATAGAGGATAAGCATTGGATTGCTGCTGGGAAAGAGTCAGTTTTTCTTAGTGCTCTGATGCCTGGTGTTTTGACCACACACATGGCAGTTCCCATGCCAACGGGGAGTCAGGCCATAAGAAGAAGCCAGATTCCCTGCAGTCACCCTGTGAGCACAGAAAGCAGTCTTAACCACTGAGCCATCTCTCTAGTTTATGATTAATCTTATGTGTGATAGTTATGATTAAAAAAAACTGTTGTGAAGTGAAAATTAGGAAGCAATTAACTATAGTTTTAATGATACAGAAATGGGCAGTGTCTGCACTCCCTCTGTTCAAAATATTATTGCCATGGAGGAGCTAAGTGCTTTGCACAGGTTTATTTGTCCACATCCGTGTAATGCAAGCTAGAAAAGAGAAGATGGGTTACCAGATTGTTTAACTTTGGATGTGAACATACACATCAGGGCACAAAGCTCTGGAGCTCCACATATATGTGCATGCAAATACAGAATCCACAAACAATGATGGGTGAAATAATATTGGAATTCATTTGAACACAGCTTCTTTGCTGTAGGCTCTTAATTTATTGTTAAATATCACTTGAACAATATAGAAACTGGGTGTAAGTCATTGTTCCATGAGCAAGGGGCATCAAGATCATGATGGGGAAACCAACAGAGACAACCAAACCAAACTAGTGGGAACTCATGAACTTTAGACCAACAGCTGTGGAGCCTCCATAGGACTAGACTATGCCCTCTGCATAAATGAGACAGTTGTATAGCTTGATCAGCTTAAGGGCAGTAACATCAGGATAAATCCCTGGTACATGAGCTGGCTTTTGGGAGCCCATTACCTATGGTGGGACACCTTACATAGCTTTGGTGGGGGGGGGGCTTGGACCTGCCTCAACTGAATGTACCAGGCTCTGCTGACTCCCAATGGGAGGCCTTACCTTTTTGGAGGAAGGGACAGGGTGGGCTGGGAGGAAGGCTGGGTGAGGAGTGGGAGGAGGGATGAGAGAGGGATCTCTGGTTGGTATGTAAAATGAATAAAAAATTTCTTAATAAAAAATGTTTGCTCTTTGTCTGGGAACTCCTATATCATCACCCTTGGTCTTACTACATCAAGAAACCTATCTTCAATCTTTCCAAAAGTATAATATTTAAAGTAAAATACCTCAGGTCTAAAAGAGGGTCTGAAACTGAAGACTAGCATACTGCCTAGTCATTAATGCCAAGATCTATTTAATGCCAAGTGTTTCATATCTTGCAACATACATTATATTGAACTACATAAATCCCTGTATACTGGGCAGTTCAGCATGGGAGAATTTACCACTCAAGCTCATAGATTCAGGTAGTTTTGTTTTTATAACATTCTTGTGTTGTGCATTATTTTGTTTTCTTTATGGGAGATGTGACAAAAACATTCTTCCATACAAACATATTCAACAAATACATATACATTTTCTTTGTTTATAACAAGGCTAAAAATTCAAAACAGGGTTTGATTGCTTTTTCTTAATATCCTGACTGGTGATTGCAGCAGAGCATTTTAACCTAATCTTATGTTAAATTATTTTAAACACTAAAAGAAAGAGTGTTGTTATCAAATGTTTTGCAGATATGTAATAGAATCATATTAGCTGCTGACAATGTGGAAGACAGAATGGTACTGTCTAGTATATATAATATTTAATGGCTAAGAAATGTCTCTTATTGAATATATATGCTTGGTGAAATGTCAATGATTCTTCTCTGATACAACTGTCAATATATTTTTAAGTATTTTTTTAAGTGCAGTTTAAGATGCCAATGAAAATGTCTGGTGAACTTATAACCTGCTTCATGAAAATCATAACGAGTGCCTGACATGCTTCTGTGTTTATGATTTTAAGTTAACTTTTAAGTGTGCTGTACCAGGCTGTGAACAACCCACATTCACATTCAATGTGAAGACTCAAGCCATTTCTTTAAGTGTGATGCAATTTGAAGCAAATTTAATAAAGTTGAATTTTCTTCCAAGTACACAATGTTAGAAATTTGCTCTCAGTGCCCATAAAACATCTGGCAAGGATGTTGACTGAATTTCTATTTTTTTTGTTTTGTTTTAGATAGCTCAATATAGTTCTCAAAAAAAGCAAAGGTAAGCAACAGCTCTATCATTGTACAAGTTATTGACTTGATTACATCAAAATGTTTGTGTGCGTGTCATGCTGAAATCATTCAATGTATCTAAACCTATGACTATTTAATGTGGACTACCGGTTATGCTATGAATTTCACATTGAATTCTTGTCTTAAACAATAGACTCTTTCTTACTCTCTCACCTCACTAAATCTATTATCACATGGCTAATTAATTTCCCATAATCATAACTTATTTTTGACTTTTTATCTTGTTTACTTTTTATTTTTAAAGATTTAATCTTATAAGTATGACTATATGTGTGCATTGTGCTACATGCATGCCTGGTACCCATGGAGCCAGAAGTCTAATCCTCTGGACCTGGTATTATGTTCATAGCATAGTTACATGTCTATTTGAGTTAGTTTTGAAGAATATTAAAGTAATTAGCATATGTAATGTACACAATTTCTTAATTTTGTCTTTACACAGATAAAGGGGATGGGAGGGTTTTTTTGTTTTCATACTATTTAGCCCTACCATTGTCCAGCACTCCCAGAAACCCATGATACTGGCGTTGCAAATATTCTCCTACCCCCATTCCTGAGAAATGTCTAACACAGGAAATTACATTCAGTTTATAGCTCTGTCTAGTTAGTTTTCCAGGGACCTAACAGACAGACTAGAGAACTATCTCTGTTTAATGTCATAAGAACTAGCCTGTGCTCTTAGATTTAAAAAAAATTTCAACAATAAGAGGTCATACAAAGACAGTCAAAAGAAATAATAATTAAAATTGTAAAAGAATGTCTGAAACTCACCTGGACTGCATGATAAGTTTCACAAGTATCTGTAGTGTGAAGAACCATTTTGAGATACTTTGATGTAAAGGACAGAGAAGATCTTCAGATTGAAGTTCTGTTTATATTCAGTTGATAGTCAAACATTATGATTAAAAAAATTGATTCTCTCAAGCCTTGTCTGAATAAAATATAAAAAAATATGTGCTATAATTTACAATTTTTAAAAAAGCCTTACAAGGAAGAAAACAATAAAAATCAAAGAAAATATTGAAAAACAAGTTAATTACTTTACTGCTATTACAGAAAGAAAACATCCCTTTAATAACTTTCTGGACACCAATTATATTGCCATAGGAATATTACTTTTCCCTCCATTTTGACAGTGACAGATGTGAGGTACTGTAGCTAAAGTTTTCATGTTCCTACCTGGCTCCCACAGCCCTGTGGCCACTTGGACCCAATGCTAAATGTAGCTGAAAGTTTCCCTGTGTCCTGGCTAGATATCAGTTGGGACAAAGCTGTCCAACTCATGTCCCCCAGGTAAACATACAGAGGCTTATATTAATTAAACTGTTTGGCCATTAGCTCAGGCTTACCATGACTAGCTCTTGCATTTAAACTAACCCATAATTCTTATCTATGATTAGCCACATGGCTTGGTACCTTTTTTCAGTTCTGCCTTCACATCTTGCTTCCTCTGTGTCTGGCTGGTGACTCCTGACTCATCTCAGAATTCTCTTCTCTGCTTGTCCCACCTATACTTCCTGCCTGGCTACTGGCCAATCAGCACTTTATTTATTAACCAATCAGAGCAACACATTCACAGCATACAGAGAGATATCCACAGCAGGGTACCTTCTTAAGCACTATTGATTGGGGTGGGGAAGGAGTTACATGTCCCCAAAACAATTCAGATTTATTCTTTATTGCCTCCAGTGCTACAAGATAAGACAATTTTGACAGACACCACCCACCTTAGTTACGTGATTCAGAGAAATCAAGTTGAAAGTGAGCTGAAAGCTTCCTCCCTGATGGCTAGCATTTCTACCAGAAGGTGCAATGTATACTGTAGGGGGAGAAAGGGAATACACAGCTGTCAACCCTCCAATACCAACCTGCCAGGTGATATGGGCTTTCTTGTCCAATAGCAGCACCATTGTTACAGAAGTAATCAGTTGCTCTCTTGTTGGATTTGAAGTCCATTCTGCAGGAGGAATTCATGCCAGCTACTGTAAAACCTGATTAAAAATAAAACATAACAACAACAACAACAACAAAAGCTTATTATGGTAGAAATAATAGATCATAGGGAAGAACTGGATGTTTTTGTTTAAGTTGACAAAGCTGCCTTCTAAATATTTGTTTTGATACCTAAAGATAAATTCTCTCCTCAGCCCTAATCAAATACATCCTTCTTGGAAGAGAACAGTGCTGAACGCAGAGACTCATGAATGCACAAGGTACTGGTGAGAAGTGAGGGGTGAGTCACCAGACCTGAACAAAATATTCATGTGATTCCTTCTAAGTCTCTGCAAACACCGTGGAAGAGGGGGAAGAAAGAATCTAAGAGCCAGAAGACAGGGAGAAGTGCTGCAAAATGTCATCTCCTGAGCAAAAACACAGCCATTACAGGCATGAACTGACACCAACCACGGAGGCTTGCACTGAGTCTGCCCAAGAGAGAAGCATGGCGCTGCACCTCAGCAGTAAAATAGAGATTGAGGAAGGACTAAGAGGGCGTGGTTTCTCACTGTTGAACTGTTTCCTACTAATAAATTCTGGGGGCGGGAAGACTCACAGTCTTCAAGTGTGTGCCCAGTGGTGATCCCATCAGGCTTCAGTGGATAGTGCCAATCCAGTGACCCCACAGATGGCTGTGAGTAAACAAAATGGATGGCTAAAGGAAACCAGAAGTCAGGGAAATGCAAATGAGAATCAACAAGGTACACAAGCAGAAGAAAAGAGGAGTCAGTGGCAGAGCAAAGCAAACAAGTATAGGGGTGTAAATATATGTAATTGTCATAATAACTCCCAATACTTTGCATAAAAAAACAGAAAAGATCATTTTCAAATTATAAGGAATTAGAGACAGGGAGAAAGAGAGAGAGGAAAGGAGCAAACTTTAGAACCCTTGGACAGAAGAAAGTTCTGAAAATCAAACTAAAGGCATAGAATATTAGGTGAAAGTATTGAAGAAAATTTCATGCATATAGGAAATGTGAATATCCAAGTATTGGAGGCATTTCCTATAGTACAGAAAACAAAAACAAAAAACAAAATAATAGTTACTGTTACCTGTACTGTAAAAGGGTTAGGTTATTTTAAAGTTCAAATCCTATAAAATAAAATCAAATTTCTGTATAGAAATGTTAAAGCCAGGAAACAACCAAGAAAGATGGAGTAGATATACTCACACTTTACAAAATATGCATTATGTGAAACATTAACAAAGTCTCTGCACAGTGGCTCAGAAATAGGGAATGAGAAGGGAGGTATTTCATATTTAGAATAGAAAGTACCCCAATAGTGATTCTTCCATTTTATTTCATATCTGTGTCCAAACTGTAAAGAATAACAAAACATGTTTTCTGAGTCTGTCTTCCTCCTTGTAGCATAATGACTTCTGGTTCTACCCATTTACTTGAAAATAACCAGATTTCCTTCAGCACTTTGTGTGTGTGTGTGTGTGTGTGTGTGTTTGTGTGTGTGTGCTTGTGTGTGTGTGTGTGTGTGTGTGTGCAAGGTGAGAGAGAGGACTTGTGTCTTCTGTGTGTGGATATCAATTTCCCCCTAAAGAGGCTGTCATCGTTCTATTTGTTTTTTTTTTTTTTTCCCCACTCATGGTTGGAGTCAAATGGTTGCAGACATACTGGTTTGTGTCTGTGTCCTCTAGTCTACACAGTTGCATGTGACTGCTTTCTGTTCCTGTGGATAACTGGTGTATTTTGATATCACATATTGGGGTAGCATACACATGTTGCTATGACTGTTTGAAAGTGTTCGGTGATGTCATTCAGCTGAGTTTTCACAGGTGATCCACTGTCTCTCACTCACTCCACCTTAGTAGTCTTGTTGGAAATAGAGTGAGTCAGGAGAGATCAGGAAAACCTTTGCTCCAATTCCTGCCTGGTCTCTTAACAGCTATTCAATCTAGAACAAGATATAAGTCTTCCAGAATGATACAAGAAATAAAACTCGCCGGGCGGTGGTGGTGCACGCCTTTAATCCCAGCACTCGGGAGGCAGAGCCAGGCGGATCTCTGTGAGTTCGAGGCCAGCCTGAGCTACCAAGTGAGTTCCAGGAAAGGCGCAAAGCTACACAGAGAAACCCTGTCTCGAAAAACCAAATAAAATAAAATAAAATAAAAAAGAAAGAAAACTCAAGTTAAAATAGATAATACATGAAAATGCTTAATGCGATGTCATATATATTAGGTACTGTATATGAAAATGAATATTATCATTTTTTAAAGAAGTAAGAGTACAACTTATACAAAAGTTTATAATTACATGTGAAAAGTTAAATCTTATCTATAGTTATTAAATGCTAATATTTTAATATATGTGCTGCAGATATATTTAAAGGCAGAGTAAATGCTGCAGTTAACACTAAAATCCCTTCCATCCCTTAGTTTACAAACAATGAGTGAAGAATTTTTATTCTTCTACTATGTTTGTAAACTTTTAATTAATTTATTTCATATATGTATGAGTCCACGAATAATATTCTTAAATTATCTGCCAAGATAATCAAAACAATATTCCAGTAATTCTCCAAAACATGGAAAGTGCATTTATCTCCTTATGTTTAATGACTCATGTAACCAAGTTCTATGTCAATTGAGAAAGGTATAAAATGAATATGTAGAAAATGCATGCTTCTAGAGAGATGAATATCATTGTTTTCATCATGTGTCATATACAAAAGACTATTGATATAATTCAGACTTAACTGTAGTTGGTTGTTTTGTACTCTTTACTCTTTTGAGGGGCCCAACACTCAGCTACCAAATAAATACATACACACCACACTGAGTTTTATTCTTACTTATAAATGCCCAGCCTCATATTGACTGGTTTCTTGCCAGCTTTTCTTAACTTAAATTATCCTATCTATCCATTGCCTTTGGCTTTTTCCTTTTATTTCTGTATATCTTACTTTCACTATTACTCCATGGCTGGCTGTGTGCTGGGTGGCTGGTCCCTACATTCTCCTCTTCTTGTCCTTGTTCATTGAAATTCTACTCCCAGATTTCTCCTACTATTTATTCTCTCTGCCTGCCAAGCCCACTACCCTTTCTCCTGCCTTGCTATTGGCCATTCAGCTCTTTATTAGCCCATCAGGTGTTTTAAACAGGCAAAGTAACACAGCTTCATGGAGTTAAACAAATGCAACATAAAAGGATGTGACACATCTTTGCATCATTAAAAAATGTTACACAGCATAAACAAATGTAACACATCTCAAAATAATATAACACAACACTTAGCTGCCTTGCCTGATAGAGATCTGATATCGTAGACAGGACTTCACTTTTTGCCCATATTTGTTGTTCTGTATGCCAAGGAACACAAGGCTAACCCCTCATCTTCTAGGCTTTCTGGGAAAGCTATTTAGCCACGGAGACATCACACTACAACGATTGAATACCTTGACCAATTGAGTTCTGAGCTAGAGAATGTTTCATTTTCAGAGAGGTAAGTTCTATTATTCACAGGGAAATGGATATGGGTGGATACATGCTATAAATTATCTTCATTCAATACGTGTATTGTGGTGTACATTTATCCCATTAAGAGTGTTTCCATGTTATACCTACAAAATATCAGCCTACATTGTCAGCTATGATAAATTCAAGGATAGCAGATTCTAAAGGTTACATAATATTGATAAAAATTAACAAATCTCAAATATGAGAAAAGTAACTACTTTGACCTTTAAATGAATCTCATCCAATGTTTTTTGCATCTTAACAAAAATATGAACATACTTACTTTGAAGTCTTTATGTGATTAAATTGAATCAGTGAGCTAGAGTGAAGGGGAGTTATAGATAACACATATACACACACATACTTTTTTGTTGTTTTGTTTGTTTGGTTTTGCTTTTCGAGACAGGGTTTCTCTGCGTAAGCTTTGCACCTGTCCTGGATCTCACTCTGTAGACCAGGCTGGCCTCGAACTCACAGAGATCTGCCTGCCTCTGCCTCCCGAGTGCTGGGATTAAAAGCATGCGCTACCACTGCCCGGCATATACACACATACTTTTAATAGAAATATACATCTTTGTATTCAAGTCTTGCTTCTGTGCTTTTAGAAATTACACTTCAATTTAGAATTGCCTAATTATACCACTTCAATATTTACAGTAGCTTGCTTCTCATATGGAATTCAGCATTCATTCTATCTTAAAATTCAGTTTTACATTTTTTTTTTTGGTCTTTCGAGACAGGGTTTCTCTGTGTAGCTTTGCGCCTTTCCTGGAGCTCACTTGGTAGCCCAGGCTGGCCTTGAACTCACAGAGATCCGCCTGGCTCTGCCTCCCGAGTGCTGGGATTAAAGGCGTGCGCCACCACTGCCCGGCTTTACATTGTTTATAACAAAGTCAGAGCTTATGTTGCCATTAAAATGGAGGAAAGTCATGTTATTAAGTAATAGAATGTACATGTGTTTTAAGATTGATTATTATTTTAGTAAAATTTCCATAATGCATAAATAACTTAAGAGTAGAAACATGGGATATTGTAGCCTAGTTATCTGAAATAAAACACAAATATTAATTGGGCATTTGGCTAACAGATTTGCTTTGTCCTCTGAAAGGGGAACAAATATTCATAGACTAGGTTGTTTGTTCACTCAACAATTCTTTATATTTTCATAACAAGGAGGAAGGAGTTCACATATTCATCATAAAATGATTTATAGAAAATACCTGATGTTTAATGTTAGAAAAATGTTCAAGTTTGTGTTACGTCCTCACCATCTAATTTCTAATTGAAACACACTTCCTTCATTTTTTTCCTTGAATACGTGCCTCAGAATTAATAAAGTAAATGGTGTGCTATAAAAAAGCAGTATGTTTGAATTTATTAGAATCACAAAAGTCTGAGTTAAATGGACTAACCATATTACCTGGCATAAAGCCCTTTGCTTATAATATGATTAATTTATAATTCTTTCACTAGGTATAAATATATGTGAAAGTTAAAGACTGTGAATTCATAGCTTAACATTTAAAATTGTGTAGATAATTGTAAAACTGGCTAAGGAATAACATATTGATCCAATTCTTTAAGAGCAGAATTGAGTTAGAAAATATGGAAAATGTGTGAAAATATTGGGATCATAGTGAAAAAAATACAAATCAACATTTATTTTTATCTATGTGTATATATGTGTGTGTGTGTGTGTGTGTGTGTGTGTGTGTGTGAGTGCCACATGTGTGTGTTATCTATAGAGTCCAGAAGAAGGTACAGCATCCTCCAGAGCTACAGTTATAGGCAATTGTGAGCATCCTGATGTGGGTTCTGGGATCTGATTTTAGGACATCTGGAAGACGAGGAAGTGCTCCTGACCACCGAGCCACACATATCTCTAGCTGCCACAAATCAGTTTCATTGTTCACCTACATATGTTAGACACAGCCACATATATTTAAAATTATATCCCACAAGTTAGAAGTTTGCTATATTTAATCAACGATGCTCATCTGACTGTGTGTACTTAGAAAACTTCATACCCCTCTTCTCTATTCACTGCAGAGAGTCTCTGTGTAAAGGATAATTAAATGAGGAAGAGTGTGTAGCTGCAATAACTAATTGCTCCAAGTGACATTTAATTATATGTAGGTTAAACCTTTAAGAATGGCAGTAGCCAAGCCATAGTTTGGCAGGATTATAAAAATTTGAAAGTAACATGTAGCCCCGCATTGGAGATACAGACTTTCTGACCATGTAAAATGTGGAGGTTACAAAAAAAATGTAAAATTTCACATCACCATGAATCTCCTAAGCTGTTTTCCACTTAATCAGCAGTACAAAAAAAATAGAGCACCGTATCTGGGAAACATATTTACCACACCAGCTTCTCCAAAGTTTTGTTTTGAAATGTTTTGACAACTAAGTTCAACGCTGTAATTTGAAAGATGTCAGTCTCTGCTCCCAGAGCTATTTAAATCCGAGACTTATTAGAGAAGTCTGGCATGGGATGGACAGGATGGGATTTTATCAGACCTTGTACATTTGATTAGGGAAAGACTTTTGGTGGGAAAAGTTGCCTTCATGCTTTTTTTCATTTTAATCCCCATTTTCAAGATCCATAAAAGTCAACAGCCCCGCTTTGCTACTCAAATGCTCAAATCCAAAATAAATGTTATGTCTTGTCCCTATTTTTGACTTATTTTTAGTAGAGAGAAATGTGGTCATTCTATGGCATTGATTTTTTTCCCTACAAATTTGTATATACTGGCATTTAACCATATATTATAACATGCAATAATCAATACTTTTCTTCTAATTACCCTTAAATTTTTCCTATTCTTTGTAAACTTACATTAAAAATGTAATAATATACATTAATATTACACATTTCAATTTCCTAGTCATTCAGAATTACTCCATTTTTATTTGTAGATGTATATGCTCTGAAGTTTGTAACAGTCTGAGGAAAACATTCCGTGTTGATAAAGGGTACAGCATGAGAGTGTTGTGAAAGAATATATACATATATAACTAAAATGTGCTCATTCCAAGTAATGTCTCCTGTACGTCTATGATTCCACTGCTCATTATTGGTATTATATATCTAGGAAACCCTATGTATCATCTATCTATCTATCTATCTATCTATCTATCTATCTATCTATCTATCTATCTATCATCTGTGTATCTATCATCTGTCTATACCTATCTATCTATCTATTTATCTAACTATCTATCATCTGTGTATCTATCATTTATGTATCTACCATCTATGTATCTATCTTTGTATCTATCTTTGTATCTATCTATCTATCTATCTATCTATCTATCTATCTATCTATGTATCTATCTGTCTATCTACTATGTATATGCCTATCTACTTATCTTTCTAGATTAAAAATTAAACAAAAAAGGCCATGGCTTTGAGAGAATGAAGAGCTGTACATAGGAAGCACTAGAGGTAGGAAAGGAAAGCAGGACAAGGATGTAAGTTCAACTTTTTTTTATTTACCTTAATAATAAGAACAAAGAAATCTTGAAAGAAATACACGTGACAAAACCTACATGAAAATGCGTAAAACCTTTGTGGTCAAACAGATGTTATAGATGTGGAATTTTTTAAAAAAATCTTTTCCACTCAGGAGAGTAAAAAGTGTAAAAACATTGCTTTCCTGAAGACAGGACTTTGTGTTGTTTGTGTCTGTGTGTACAATTTTGTCTCCAGGACTGCCTAGCAGCGTACATTTTCCTTGTAAATGATAGGCTTTTAAAATCGTGCGTTTGTGTGCTTGTGTGACTGCTTGTCAGCATCTGCGCCACTTGTATGTAGTGCCCGCAGAAGGAAGAAAGAGGGCTGTACCCCTGGGAACAAATATTACAGGCAGTTGTGCCTGGTATGGTGCTGGGAACTGAACTCTGGTCCTCTGCAGGAGCAGCAAGTGCTCTTGATTGCCAAGCCATCTCTAATCTACTCTACATCTACAACAGTAAATGAAATGATACTTTTTCATCATTCAGCTGCATTAGAGATTATTGCAAGTTTATTAAATTATTGTTAAAAAACACTCACATATTGACAAGATGAATACAGCTTTAAACTCTTAAAGGAATGGGTTGTAAATGGGTAATTTCCTCAGACACAACCCCATAGTAGCTCTGTCAATCTTTCTGCCTCCACATTAAACGACTTTTCTACAGCATCTATAATGCTCGAGTGTCAGTGTTTGGAGCCAGAATCTGGGCCAATATTTCAATATTTATTTCAAAATGCATTTCAGTTATGACATTAAAATGTGGTATCTTGATTAGATAGAAATTAGAATTTTCTGAACAAATGATGAAATAATAAAAATAGCACAAGGAAAGCAAAAAAAAAACTCAAGAATACTGAACTTCCCTAACATAAAGCAAAATAAAGAAGAAAACAATATGATATGTACTATAACATTATTAAACATTCCTCACTAGATGACAGGGACAACACAGTATCACAGCAAACTCCTGGATCCTCTGGCTCTTAAAATCTTTCCATCCCCACTTAGACAATATTCCCTGAGAAAACCCACAGTGAGAAGATAAAGATTATCTGATTATATTTAAACATATATATTTAATAAAATAATTTTACTGTCAAGGAGATTATTTCCTTTCTCACCATTAATGAATATACACTACATCTATATAATTGGAACATAAAGTAATTAGCTGAATGTATTTTTATAGTAATCATATTTTTGGTAGAAATCATTCTGAGGAATGATTTCCCTTGTGAGGATCACAATGTCTTCCTGTAGGGCTCATGGTTTTGGTGATCAGAAACCATCCTTATAACATTAACAATTATATTTTGGTAGGTACAGTAGCTGTATTATTACTACATTGTTTACAAGAAATAATTCTCCATATTGGAGTGCATGTAAATATGGAGAGGTAAGATTAGATGATAGTCTATGTAGTTAAATGGTACATGCAGAGTTTGTGTGCATGTGTGTTTGTGTGTGTCTGTGTTTGTGTGTGCCAAGCTTTAATGCATGGAGAGGTGCTCACCCTTGCTGCAACTTGACATGCCATGTTTTGTTGATACTCATGTGAGACCTGCCCTTTTCTGAACAGAAGCAGAGGGGGAGTGGATTGGAGGGTGGGAACAGAGGAGAGATGGGGAGAGGGATTGGGAGGAGAGAAAGAAGGGGAAACTGTGGCTGTTATGTAAAATAAATAAACAAAGAAACAAATAAATAAATAAATTTTTTTAAATAAAAGAATGGTAAAATTCAATTGTATTTTTCCCATGTGACCTGAGTATAACAGAGGGAGAGGAAATTATAAACAGGATCTATTATATGAAAAAAATTTACTTTCAATACAAGGAAAATTTTTTTGAATGTTAAAAAAAAATCAAAAGTTTCAAAGCAAATCTTTTGAGTTTTTCTAAGCCATATGGCCATTAGAGACATCAGGAAGAACTACTCATCTAATTAAAGCTATTCACAGGTTAAACTCAATGAAATTGAAATTAACAAACTAGATAAAATCAAGTGTTTAGAAATCAAGCAGTGGATATATTTAGCTACAGGATTGACTTTACAAAATGACACTCACCTGATACCTTAAAGTGTGAGGTCAGGTTGAAAGACTGTACATTTAAATGATCCCTTTAATTCTATCTCTAAAAGACATACTGTAACCATTATGGACATCAGCATAGATATTTCTCAAGAAATTAAAAATATAACTACCACAGGACTTATCTATCCCATTCATGGGTAAATATCCAAAGAATGAAGTTAGTTCATTGGAGAGACATCTGAACACCCACATTCACTACAATAATAGTCACATTAGCCAAGAAATCAGGGGAAATCTAAGTATCCATCAATTGATGAATGCACAAACAACATGTGTTAGAAATATATAATAGAGTGTTATCATCCATAGGAGGAGGGGAGATACTGCTACACGCCACTACCTGGATACTATGAGGATATTTTGATAGGCAAAGGATTAACACAATTAGCCTAATTTTCCTTCCTTTTGTACATCCCATTAAGTTTGATGTTCAGTAAAGGGATACCACCTCTTCATTGGAAGAACTAATTTGATTCAGTGATATGATTGTCCACATGAATCAAACTAGATAATTTCCCTCTTTATGATTGCAAATTTCTGCTCTGAATTATGTTTGAGGTTATCCAAGTTGCTTTGTCCACAATTTGATTATCACCACATAATCATCATCCTTTTTGTTATGATTATCACCCAGCTATTATCGTAACCGTCATCATGACTACCCCACTCTCATCAGCACCAGCTTCCTGACTATTCCTACCCCACTCTCATCAGCACCAGCATTATCTCTGTCATTAGTATGACTATCCCCACTGCCATCATCACCATCATTACCATTGCCACTCTACTGCCATCCTCCCTGAAATCATTTCCACCCCATTATCATCATCACCATCATCATCATCACCATCATCACTACCATTACCATCGTCCTATCATTATCACCATTAACGCACCTCTATGGCACCCACCAACCTACTTATATCACCATTATTATTACCATCCTCGCTACCCTTCCCACCACACTATCATCGTCACCATCCTCATTACGATTACTACCCTACTATCATCAACACTGACCTAATTACGGTTACCATCACAGGTCATCATCACCATCTCCATCGTCGTCACCATCACACTATCAGCATCACTCTTCCCAGCCCCCTAACAGAAGGAAAGGGGATAATGATGTACCAGGAAGCAAATTCTTGAGCAAAGAAGAGAAAATGATGAGCTCTTTAAACCATCACCTGCTTTTAAAACTTCTACTATCTAGAGATACTGCAAAGGTAGGTCTTCTTCTGATTCTTTTTTGTTTCATTTATTTATTTTTTCAATCTCAAAAGGTTGATTCTCATGTTTTTCGAGTATTTCTCATATTACATTATGAAATTTGATAATCTGCATTTTATATCTCTATTGTAAGCATCCCTACCTTCGAAGTCATATCATATAGACATCTTTGAATCCCCAGTGACGTTCCCATTCGCTGGAACAAAGCAATTAATTAATAAAATACTACTGAATAAGCAAATGAATAAATTGTCAGTGATTATCACTTATATTTGATAATGAAAGCACTCTATGGCCTTTACTATATATCATTTCCTGAGTATTCTTTAAACCTTTAAAATTCTCCATACAAAACTGCGTTTGCAGTCTACAGAAATTTATTTAATAACCACTTGATATTTAGTTACTGTGCTTAAAATATATTACTGTATTTGAGAGAAGTATTCTAAAATTTTATATGAACTCTCTCTAGGGTTAGTTTTATCTTTAACTAGTGGTATTAATTTCACTTCCAAGCTTCCTGAAAAGTGTAGTGACAAGTTAATTTTAAACCTAGGACTGTCAATCTTCTTAAATTAAGTTTAGGATCAAGGATTTTAGTAAGGGTCAATCTGGAGGATTTGCTTTGAGGAAGAGGAACTGCCTGTGGGGAACTAATTAAGGAAAAGAAAGAAAATCTCCAACCTCTCCCCTCCACCCTCTTTCCAGCTCATGTTAGGCTCTAGGCAACCTCACATCCTTTATTTAGAGTGTAATGAGCAGGGCTTTGAAACATACTCCCTGTTCTAGAAGTTACTAACTCTGTAACCTTAAGGAAAATGTTGAGCTCTTCTGAATGGTACTTGTGTTTTAAAAGGAAATAAATCACTTCCTCATAGCACTAGTAAAAAAATGTATGAATCAATCAGGGAAGTAATATGCATAGCATAAAATGAGGCTCAAAGATGGGAACTCAAACCCTTAATTTGTTTGTCCTCATTTAAAGTAAGAGTTAAAGAGCTGCTACATCGATTGCCTGGCAGTTAAGAGCGTATACCTCTCTCACAAAGACCTGTTTGGATTTCTGCACCCATACTAGGAGGGTCACAGCTATTTCCAGTTCCAGCTCCAGGGGATTCGATGCCCACTTCTATCTTCCACAAGTACTGCATGTGTGCGCGCGCGTGCACACACACATAATCAATAATAAAATAAATACATAAAAGCTTTAAGAAAAATGCTAAACATACCCAGAGTGTATATTTAAATATGAGTGTTTATCTGTCTAATGAGCATATATGTATGCATGTATATCGATTAAATATCTCCATATATTCTATGTCACATATTTCAGATATCTTTTTAAATAGATTAATTTTTTATTTATGCATATGTATGTGTACCTATTTAAATTTATGTGCCTCACAAGTGCAGATACCTGTGGAGGCCAGAAAATGGTATGGGATACCCTGGAACTTAAGTTACAGGTGGTTGTGAGCTACTTGATGTGGATGCTAGTAGCCAAACCCAGATCATCTGCAAGAGCTGTCAGTTCTCTTAACCTCTGATTCATCTCTCTGGCCCCACTTACTCATTTCATTTCAGAGTGCTAATAAAGCTAAACATGAGTCTTACATGTCTAACATCTTTTAGGACAGATGCATGAATATTAGAGAAATTCTCACTATGGCTTCATTGGGGGAATTTTCACTTTAAAGCTCCCAAGCAAAATTAAAAAAAAAAAAAAAAAAACATAGGTTTTCTTTACTACACACACTCTGGCTAATTGTTTAACAATGAGTTTTCTTAATCAATTCTAATTGACTTCCTATCAAGTGATAATATTTGAAAAGTGTGCAAATGATTACTAGAGCTCAATACTTTTTCACAATAACTTCAGGGTAGGGAAATTGATTGGTCATCAGTCTGATAGCATGGTCAGCTTTCAGTTCTTGATGTTCGGTCCTCTGATTAGTATTCTGCTCTTCCTGTTGTTTAAAAATACTTTATGTTGAAACATTCATTTCTGAATGAGGACTATGACAGTTTAATTAAAGTTTAAACTCTGGTAGCTATTGAAGATCGGACATAATCCAATTACTTTTTATTCAATTAATTTAATAGCAAACCACTTTCCTATAATTACTGTTAATCCTCTGTTTTTTTTCCTCTTTGCTGTTTATCAATGACCTGTGAGATATTGAGAAGAAATCATATTGTGACATAATTACTACAGTCCCAGCTGGAATTATTCATTAAATAATATCCAATTACAAAGATTTCTCTATCTCTATACTAGTTAGAAACAGAGATGGTGAGAATTCAGTTAAAAATGCTTGATTTTTCATAACAGTAAAAAAAAACAGGATTTCTTGATTTAACAACATCAACATGATCTAAATCAGAAAGAATAGAATTAAACTATTATAGAATATGAGAGCCCTGTATTAACACATAGTACTCCAGCCAAGAGTAAACAACCACTTGATATAAAGTCCAAGGAAATAGTCCTCCCATGAAGGCATACATGATAGGGACAGTTTCGAGTATAACATCACAAAGGTTTGCAAGACAAATGTTTTAGATTCTCGATCTTTTAGGATATTGGAACACTTACCTATATTTCATTAGGTACCTTAGTGTTCATATCCAAACCTCAATTACTGTTTACATATACTTTATATATGTAGCATAAAGGCAGGTTTTGCCTGTGTGTGTGTTTATGTGTATGTGTATGTGTACATGTGTAATGCAGATGTGTATAGCATATTTATGTGTGTGCAATTGCATGTGTGTCTGAGGATGCTCGTGCACTTGAAGGACTGAATATGTGTTGACGTTAGAAGTCAACCACAAGTGTTGTTTCTCAACAGGTGTCCATATTGCTTCTTGAAACAAGGTTCCTGGCATACAGAACTCACCTATTAGGATAGACTGATGGGTCAATAAATCCTAAGGAGTGGCTTGCATGCTTCCTCAACCTTGGGATTGCAACTGTATATCATGAGCCTAGTTTCTCGGATTTTCTCACAGATGTTGAGATCAAAGTCAAGTCCTCATGCTTGCGCTGAAAGTGTTTTATTGATTCTGCAATTTTTCCAACCCCTAAAGGAGGTTTTATACTCATTTTGTTAATGCTTCTGCACATAAAATGGAGCTTCCTGATGTAGAGTTTTCTATTTATACCATTGTACTGGTGGCTTAAAATTTGGACTTTGGAACATTCTAAATTAGGAATTTTCAGATTAGAAACGCTGAATTCATATATAAACAAGTTGGAGGCTTATCTAATTCCCCTGTTGTCCTCACATTTCATTTGTATTAACATCCGAAGCAATTTGCCATGTCAAAGAGCAATGCATGTTAATTCTTCAGGTTTATTAATAACTCCTGTCAAAAATGTTGAATTATTTCTGTTTCATCTTTGTGCGCATTTATAATTCAAAGGGAATAAGGTCACAGACTATTTACAATTCTATTCTGTTATTTTTTTTATTTGAATCCTTGCTGCTGTTCACAATTCCTCTGTAATCATTTCAAAAGTTGTATAAAATGTCACTTTATGGGTGATGATTTATTTTGCCAGTTTCTACTTTTGAACATTATAATGTCTGAGTGTTTTAGTGTTTTGAAAACTGTTCTTAGCCACCATTTTGTGTGTTTGTTGTATTTTCTTTAAGTAAGGAACGCTGTATCAAAGAGTTTAAGAACTCTAATTCCTTTATCAGACGTTGAAAAAGATGTTTCTGAAAGGTTCTCCCATTCAGTTTCCCACAGAACTCCAGGGAAGGCCAGCCTTCTGAGTGCTAGTAATGGGATGTCTAAGGAAATGGCCCACAAGCCTTGTCACAGTGCCACTGCCTTGCTGTGTTCAATGCAGAAGCATCTAATTTACATTGTCATTATTTGCAGGGATTCTTCTGTGTAAATCTTAGGCTAAATTATGCTGTGGAATAAACAGCATTGAGCCACAAACCTTGGTGGCTTATAAAATAACAATTCTTACTTCCACAGTTTCTGTTTAATATTCACTTCAGTCCAGGACTAGGCTGATAAAGAAACCCATACCTAGGACACTCTTAAGTTCATGACAGGGAGAGAAAAAACAAAACAAAACAAACAAAAAAAAAAAAAAGAAAAAGAAACAAGGTGTGGGCACGCAATGCTGACAAGGCTCATGTGGAACTTCTCCAGGAGACCAGCTCAACTTGAGTAAAATTCGTCATGCATCCCAGCCTAGAATCCATGAAGTTTTATATGTATTTTTCCTGCAGGATGAGATTGATGGAAGGAAAGGAAATATTCTTACCATACTACCTCACACACATAGTTATGTTCTACAATGAAAACAGATACAATGTGGTTTACATTAATTTCTCAAACTGCTGAGGCCATGGGAGTATACAGCAGGTGACAGCTAGTGTTTGACAAGTCCACCCACCAGATGTATAACTTCCTGTTGGGGAGCCTCACCTGGCAAGTTCGTCACTGGCTGTGGAAACTGGTTGCTTTCTGTCTGCAACTTTCTCATGTGCCATCACTATGCCTCCCTAATAAGAACAGCTGTGGGGTTCTTTGCACAGCCCTTCAGTGGTGTGTTTGGGGCACACATTTACCTGTGGATGGTCATGAAGTTGACTTCTGTTTAAGAGGTACAATTCTGATGTGTAGCAATAATACCAGAATATTCTTCTTTACTGACGCAGGAAAGTACCAGTATTCTCAGTCCCAAAGACTGATAATTTTAGACTTCAGTACAAATTCAAAACAGACTAAACTGCCCCTGAAGAAAATACACAAAGACTGATTTTTTAACTGCTAAATCAAGGGCAGCCTGCTCACCTAGAGACATAGCTCTTTGCAGTAGCTCTCTTTCTGCAAGTACCCTAACCATTCAAGGTTAAGTCAATTGTTTACTGTCTGGGATCCCTCACCAACTTAGAGCTACGTGCATGGGTCAATGTGACATTACTAGCCTAAGAGAAGCTATGTGACTTATCTTGTGTTGTGAGAATGGGTAGGGCCCTGAAAATGTCACGTATAATTGTCCAGAGTTTGGCTGTGAGAGAGCCGTGGCAACATGGAGAGGGACAGCTGTGTAGAGCTATGTAAGAGCTGCTGCAAAATGTGAGTGAAGTGTGTGTGTGTGTGTGTGTGTGTGTGTGTGTGTGTCCTGAGTGAGAGATGAAGAAGACGCATGAGAGAAGTGCGAAGGAGTGAGTGGGTGAAAGAATGAGTGAGTAAAGAGTGAGTGAATAATGTAAACGTATGTGTGTGTGTGAGTAAGTATGAGACAGAGAGAGAGCTGTGTGAAAGAGCTGCTGCTTCGTAGAGGAGCTATGCTGAGGAACTGTGTAAAGTGCTCTATGGTGAGAGAGCTATGGAAATGAGATGTTTAGCTGTGGCTGTGTGGATATTTGTAACTGTGTAGAGGCAAGGAGCATGAAGCTGTATAGAAAAGAGATGTAGAAAAGAATGCATGTAAAAGAAAGATGTGTAGTCATGTGAAAATGTATGTATGTAAAGATATGTAGCTTTATGCAGCAATGTGGAGATACGTAGTTGTGTGGAGTCAAAGATCATTCTTAAGATGAAGTAAAAGAGAAAGTTATCATCAGAAAGCGAGTGTGTTTCCTTATTAGTTATCTCTCAGATAGAAAAGATGTTTTTTTCCTAACCTCCAGCTACTCTAAGGTATTCTATTCAGAACCCTGGAGCAGATGGTAGGAGCTGGCCTCCCTCGGTCTGTGATATCAAACATTTAAACATATGGAGCCCTGATCCATTGGTAGATAGTTAATAAAAATAAATGAACAGTCTAGTGTTCATGCCCTTATTTTACTGGTAAAATAATTGATGGTGTCCATGTTCCTCCTCTTTCAGTTTCTCAGGCATGTAAAGACCATGTTTAAGTTAGATGACCTGAATTCCTCTCCTTTTGACTCAAAATTTAGACTGATTTACCTACTGAATTAGAACCAACCTCATGATCAGTGATTTAATTTATATTCCACATTGACAATGACTAGTCCTCATTTGGTACTGACATTTAACTTTATTATTTTTCTGGGCAATTAAATTCACATCTCCAGAGTTCTGTATGCCCTCATTTTGATAATATTCCAAAACTCTGAAAACTTTGGTGAATCCCCCATTCAGTTGATTTTTCATAGTTCATATATTCTATCACATCCTAGGTATAGTACACTAGGGTTAGTTTGGACAGAATTACATATAGACAGAGATATAGGAAGGAGGTGCTGGAATCTCATGGGAGGGACTGTGCCTACCCATTCTTCTATGAGGGAATGTCAACAGGTTGTGTCTTGAGGGTCTCTGAAAGCAGTCACAGTTGATTTGATAAAGAAGGTAATGACCATTACATTCAGGTGACAGCATTCCACAATACCTTATAAAACAGGGATGGATATAACAACCATTATGACCTTACATTTAGATGTCAGCCCACATTTCATGTTTCAAGTTCACTCATTATCAATGACAACAATCAGCACTCTATGGAAAAACCATAGGTTGAACATGAGGTGGCACAGAGAATGAGCCAAGTGGCAGCATTGTGGTGGGCTAGTCTTTTAATATATGAAGGTCGGGTCGCTGCACAATACAGAACAATACCCATTATTGTACCTGAAGTATGATGCAAACTCAGTGTGTATAAGACATCAAGTTAGTAGATTGAAATATGAATGTTATAAGAAAATAACTTAGACATTAATAAATATTTATTACTAATTCCTAAAGAAGTACATCAAATTTTATAATAAAAAAAAACTTTGAAGCTATCAGTTTTACAAATAAAGCATACAACCTATAGGTCTAGGTTATAATATTTTAATAAATATTTCTAAATTATGTGAGTCTTTTTTAAGTCCATTATCTAAGTAGCATCAATACAATATCTACAATCACACACTCATAATTGCTGAAATATTTAATTTTGGAAATTAGGAATTGATTCATAATCTTAAAGTACAAATTATCATTACTATGAATCAATTAAGGTTAGATGCGTTATAGATGAAAGTAAGTTTTATTGAGTTTTCTCCCTAATGCTTGGGTCTTGACAAATAACAAACATACTTGAATATGGATACTTAGTGCTTCTGCCCTTGGTTGCTAATTGCTAAATATCAAGAAACTTCTAATATGTATTCCTTTATTCCTTAGTTTCTTAAACTTAGTGTATTTATGAGATCTGTAAATATTTACAGGCAGTTTGCACTGCCCTAAATTCTGTGTAAACTACAGTAGGTAAGTCAAATATTTGTTCTGGTTTCATGTGGTTTAGACTTGAATAGACAAGAGATAAAACTCACAAGGATATAAGTAGACATATAATTACAAATTGTTGTGTGGGTTTGATCTATATCTTACTAGTTAAATGACTGTGGAAGATAAACAAAACACTGGGTTCAATCTGAGCACCACAATAAAAAGTAAAGCCTATGGTAAGTTTTAAGGTACACACTGAAAGAGAAATTTTGCTCATGTAAGGTACCAGAGAAGCCATTTCTGAGGGTGTGACTTTCAAGTCAGGGACTGAATAATGAAAGAGTATGGGAAGAAAAGTAAAAAATATTCCTTTTGAAAAGGAGCAATTGATGTTTGAGAAGGGCACAGAAGGGGGAGATCTGGGATGCTTTAGGAAGGTGATAAAGTACTCAGTTGCCCTGTGCACTGAAAAGTGTGCTATCTAACGATCAGCAGAATCTTCATAAGCTGTAATATGAAACTTGCCTTTATCTGACTATAAAACCATGCCATTTAAAAGTACTGATCTAGCAAGCTGACTTAGTCATTTAAATACCCATCTTTATTAGCATGCCAACCTGTGTTTCATACCAGAACCCAAGTGACTCAAATGTCTTTTATGGTGGTACATATTGGTAATGTGCCAGTTGGAAAAGCAGAGGCGGGAGTATTTCTGAGACTTGGTGACCAGCTAACTTAGCTTGGTTGGTGAGTTCCAGGCTGGTGACAGACTCTGTCACAGGTTGCAGGAATCCTAATTGGTCTTAAGAAAAACCTGGACTTCATTTATCATGAACATTCCTTGTGTTTCCTCTCTGTACTTGATCCAGTTGGGATCTCCCGCTCCCCCAAGTTCTCTTTCCCTCGCCCCTCGCCCCTCATTACCCCCACTCACGTCCAGTCTGTTCATGTAGATCTCATCCATTTCTCCATCATTGGGTGATCCCCGTGTCTTTCTTGGGGTCCTGTTTTCCAGGTAGCCTCCCTGGTGTTGTGAGTGGCTGACCAGTCATCCTTGTTCCACAACTAGTATTCTCCTATGAGTGGGTACATACCATGTTTGTCTTTCTGAGTCTGGGTTACCTCACTCAGGAGGATTTTTTCTAGATCCCTCCATTTGCCTGCAAACCACATGAGAATAAGAAGGAGCAAAGTGCTGGAGAGGCCCACAGAAATCCACAAAGATGCCCCCACAATAGACTGCTGGCAATAGTCGAGAAATAGCCCGATCTGACCTACCCTGGTGATAGGATGGCCAAACACCTTAATTGTCATACTAGAAACCCCATCCAGTGACTGAGGGAACTAGATGCAGATATCCACGGTCAGGCCCTGGGTGGAGCTCCGGGAGTCCAATTGGCGAGAAGGAGGAGGGTTTATGTGAGCTAGAGTTGTTGGGACCAGGGATGGATGGAATACAGGGACAAGTGGCCAAACGAATGGAAACACATGAACTGTGAACCAATGGCTGAGGGGCCCCCAACTAGATCAGGCCCTCTGAATGGGTGAGACAGTTGATTGGCTTGATCTGTTTGGGAGGCATCCAGGCAGTTTGATTGGGTCCTGTGCTCAGTGCATGAATTGGCTGTTTGAAACCTGGGGCTTAGTAGAGACCCTTGGCTCAGCCTGGGAGGAGGGGACTAGACCTGCCTGGGCTGAGTCCACCAGGTTGATCTCAATCCTTGGGGGAGTCTTTGCCCTGGAGGAGATGGAAATGGGGGGTGGGCCAGGAGGGGTAACGGGGTGGCAGGAGGGGTAACGGGGTGATCTATGACTGATATGTAAAGTTGAATTATATTGTAAAATAAAATAAAATAAATTATAAAAAAAAAACAAAACAAAACAAAAAGAAAAAAAGAAAAACCTGGAGCCAGTTATTGGGGTAAATGCTGAAAGATGAGAGAGACAGAAGAAGCCATGGTAGAAACATCTCACTACTACTGAATCCTCAGGCCAAAAGGGGAAGATCCTGTCTTCAGGAATCCTCAGATTGAATGCCCCCGAGTTCCTAGCTCCCCCAGCCTTTATTCCGTTCTCCGCCCAGCCGTATCATTTCCTGTCTCAATCTTCCTAGTGCTGGGATTAAAGGCATGTGTGCTTCCCAAATACTGGAAGCAAAGGCATGAGCTCTCAAATGTTGGGATTAAAGGTGTGTGCCACCACTGCTTGGTCTCTATGGTTACTCTAGAGCCTGTCTTTGCTCTCTGATCTTCAGGCAAACTTTACTTGTTAAGAGTACAAACAAAATATCACCACAGTCACACCTAAAAAGCGACAGTGCTTGCAGAATGATACCAAGGCAGTCCTCCACATACTTTCACATACATGTGCATGCATTATCCCACATACATATACACAATTATTCATGAAACAAAAAAATAAACAGAAGGTGGTGATTAAAGGAAATTATATTATTGAATATTTGCTTATTAAAATGCTTTGAACAATATAGAGATTTATATGGGAGGTGGTTGAATTACCTAAGTCTTTTCCGCATGATAAGGCACACACACAGTTTCAAAGTGTGTGTTTATGACTTAATAACAGATGTGTATGTCAGTTGTAGTGACTCTCCTTTTTACTGTGTTGAAGTCTGTTCATTCAGCAGTCTCCATTTTGTGGGTCTTTATGCAGGGCATTAGCTATCTACAGCAACTCTTTTCCCACAGTGGAAACCAGTAATGCTATCGATTGCCTAGACTTGCAAATGGTACTAATCCATTTCAAACAGTCTTCCATTAACTAAAACACATGATATGGGGCAAGGTTAATGCCAGTGGTGTGGAAGTATACTTTTTCCACAGAGGAAGGCAGAATTTATGTGTTGACCTTGTCTGGGTGAAGCTCACGTTTATTCCTGATGACCATCAATCTATAGCCCACAAGGAACCAAAAAAACTGGTCAGTACCGAACATGTGGCAATAATTCTACTGAGGGACTACAAAAATAATAGATATATTTAGAAATAATGCATGCAATCTTATATTTAATCAGAACGTTTAAATTCCAGACAGTATTTAGGTTCTTTAATTAATTTCTCTAAATATCATAACAACTTATAAGTGGATTTGAAAACTGGCATCAAACATGAAATCTCCAGAACTGATTAAATTATCACAGTAAAAGTTATGTAAGTGCAGTGCATAGAATTATTAGGATATATTGCTTACTGTAGAGTAAATTCTAAATAAATGCTATGCTTACTGGGTATTAGAAAATGCAGTTTTGTTTTAAAAAGCCTAATGACTATTCAGATTTAAATATTGTTCTATTGTTACCACGTAGGCATATTTAA
This sequence comes from Peromyscus nudipes, assembly GCA_902168325.1. Lineage (NCBI taxonomy): Eukaryota > Metazoa > Chordata > Mammalia > Rodentia > Cricetidae > Peromyscus > Peromyscus nudipes. Next base: position 34,574 of record CABHPH010160556.1, on the reverse strand, counting down.
AACATAAATTTGAAAATAATGGACTTTTAAAAAATCCTGACTAATCATATATATATGCATATATACATATACATACATATATGCATATATACATATACATACATACATATATATATTTACATTAATAAGATAATGAAAACTTTCAGTGCAAAAGAAGCTAAAGCAGTGTGCTTAGAGTTACATTTCATAAGTTTCAGATACGGATAAGTCCATGTGACCTGGATTAAATTCATGGTCTCTTTGCCCAACTCCATTCTGTAGAATACTATGTCATACCTGGCAGATGATAAAAAATGATAATAAACACAATCACAGTGACAGACAAGTGTGAACTCATGCAAGATTGTCTGTAACTCTAAAAAGCATTGAAGAAATTAGTATACAGTTATATAAAATCATATATATTTATATAAATATAGAGTGCATATGTGTGTGTGTGTGTGTATGTGTGTGTGTGTGTAATTACTTAGGGTATCATCAAGGGAGGAAGCAGTGCATGTGAATATAAATGTAAGGGCTCTCCTAGTGATAACCTCAGATGATAATCCTCTGCTGTGGGCCATAAGACCCTGTGCTGATTCCTCTCTTGAACAAGGACCTGACTTTGTCAGAAAGAAAGTCTTGATGCATTTCTAAGATAGAAGGTTGTTTTTCAAGCTTGCTTTATTGAGGTCTATCTTCTCCAGTTTCTGTGTGACATCATAGTTCTGCCAAGTGTTAAATTACATTAAAAAAAACAATAATAAAAGAATTCAGCTGCACTCAGAATAAGGTCTGGTAAGATGCACCAGGAAAGGCGCATGGCCTCTAGCCTGGCAATCTGAGTTTCATCAATATTGTAGAAAGAAGAGACTGTGAAATTATCCTCTGACTTCCACAAGCATACCATGGCAGACACACATGTACATACGTATCAATAAACAGTCAATAAATGTGTTTTTCTTTAAAAGAAACTATAGTCATCCTTTCTTCTAAAACAAGAAGGGTTGGATTGTGAATGTAGGTGTAAGACATAGGTATGAGCTTTACGTATAAAGAGAAACTGATAGAAAGTAGTGGCTTTCCCAAAAGCAAGCAGTTTTTATGTTTTAAAGGATGCCATAAAGTTTGCAATGAGCTCCTAGTTTAGGTAAATACCTCATCTGCTGGACGGCTAACACACTGTGCAAGTTCCTCACTTTCATGATGTTAGGATCTCAGGAAGGACGTTGGAGATGATTATGCAGAACATTCATCACTCCTAGACATTTGCAATGGGAGAAATTTTTATATCCTTCACTTGATGAGTGAGATGGAAAACTAACAAGGGTAGAAGCTGTGAGTGCCATAAATGATGGGGAAAGACACTTTGTTGAAACATTACTGTATCAGATGTTCTCTTATCTTCTGAGTCAATTCACATAACCTCCTGCGTTTTTCAATAGTAAGTGAAAATCTTTTATTTATAGACTTCCAGGCTGTAGAGGACACGACTTCCTAGTGCTTGTAGATGGCGCTAGGGAAACCAGGAATGTCAAACATGCAGGCTTGTCTTTTCAACAGAGGGGATGTAAACCTTTATCTGCCCAGAAAACTAGGGATGGATTAATTAATGACCTGTTGTTCTGAAGGGCTAGTCAGAACCTGAATCCCCCAGACTACTATTATTTTTATCTCAGACTCTTCCTCCCTAAACCTTTTTTCTGAGCATTGTTTCTAAGTCCATGGAAACCATTCTGATGTAAAAGGTCACAGGTACTGTGCAAAAGAGTATCAATGTAGTCAAGCCTTAAGCTTGTTGTGGTAGTCACCAGAAAACTTTTGTCCAGTGTCGTACTGTGTTTAAATATGTCAAAAAATAAACTCACTGCCTGGATCAGACTCTAAAAGTCTGAACTAACACTGGCTAACTGAATTGTGTTGAACTAGATTTCCTCTTGCCTCATGCGGATCATTATTCTTACAGCCATGGTGTTTTCAGGACCCCCTACTCCTGGCTCAAATAATCTCATATTGATTTTTAAGAACAATAAAGCTGTAGATGCCAAAAAAATCTTTGTGCCCACAGATAAGCACTTGGAGAAACCAGGAAAAGTTAAACACAGCAGATCTCTCCAAAGGGGAAGAAATTTTGGCTGTTTCCTCAGAATGTTGGGGAAAAATGTAGTTTGCTTTACTAGGTAACCTAGCAGTCCTTTGTTACCTGCTGAACCAGGATCTACCCATATTTCCTAGAATATTATGTTTGTTTATTCCAGATGTTTTCCCACTAAAACCTTGAGCATTATTTTTAGGCCACAAAGCTCATCCTTGTGATAGATGTAGTTTGAACTTTACAACAGCCTAAATGACTTTTGCATTATCTCAGAGCCAGGCTAAACCTTTTCTCTCCTAGGCATTATGTGTGCCTCAGTCATTTTCCCTAGATCTTTATCTTGTGCATTGTCTTTAAGTCAACAAGAACTCATCTTACAGATGAAGCCATAGAACATTGTGAAGAACTTTAATGTAAACATGTTTTAAGCTTTGTTGTACTCATGGGACTGAGTTAGTTATTTTCGAAACTTTTTTTTTAAAAATTGTGTTATCCTTCAATATGGAAAAAAAAATGAGCTGATGCCTGACTCTGACCCAGCTCAAGTTGCCTAAATCAGGCTGAACTGAGTTTTATTTTTTCCTTACCAGGATTTTTTTTTTTGTCAGCTGTAAAACCTGTAGGGACCTCCCATAACAAGACTGTAAGAGCAGTTTCATTGTTTAGCATTGGGACATATTTGAAGCAAAATTTTATCTTAGTTTTATATATACTTAAGGTTTAAGCCCCAAAGTATTTATAACAGTTGAAGTTTCAGCTTCATATTCTCTTGGTGACCCATCTATGTACTAATGAATGCTCATCGATAGTCTACAGACGAACCTCTTCTTAGGATGGAAGGATAGAGTCGCATTTGAATTAATCAATTATGAGGAATATTCTTGAGCTTGAAAAAAGATTGGCCTATAAGGAGAATATGAAACACTTTTGGCTCTCCAACTTCAACAACAGCAACAAAAAGAAGCTTGGGAAGGTGGATGGAAAATTGGGAATGTAAATCCTGCACTGGGCAGGCTGTATGCTATCTCCACACCACCTGTGATGTTACACACCTATGTGCTCACACAAAAGGAGCAGGGCATTTGGGCCACTTTCTGTGGCTTCATTTCTGGCATGAAAACAAGATTCTGTCTTTCAAACACTCAGGTTTCTTCAGAAGTTATTGATTTGTCTAGTCTAGTGTTGATAAGCAACACAGTTCCTAATTCAGACTCAGAATCATTTGAATTGAGAGTTATTAAAGATGCCCATGCTTCACTTTTGAGGTCATATTATTACATATCCCTTTTCAGACATGGCGACTCACCCCTCCTTCCCACCATACCATAGAAGTTTAAAGAATAAATGTGTACTTTACATTGATTTTGATCAAACAACGTTTGCCCTGAGTAGTCCTGGATGGCGAGGTCACTGCAGCAATTATAAAACAGAATCCCCCAGCAGACCTTTCATCTACTTGTAATATAAAATCAATAACATCTAAACAGGACTGAGATGCCATTTTAATGCTTGCCAAAGAGCATTTAGACATCTGAGCTGCCTCAGATGTGGTTTCAAGATCCATTTTGAAAACAGGCACAAAGACGGTCTTTGTCTTATTTGTAGCCTGAAAATTCACTTATTCAATCATGTGAGAAATGGATCTAATGGCTATATATGATAATAAATATGAAATGAACCAAAGTTTTTTGACTTGCTAATCAACTACAATATTCTATACATATAAAGTTCATAAATAAATTTGATATTTTGTATAACACAATTTATATATGTTAACTGAGATGGACTAAAGTAATACTATTTCAATGAAAATCTATCTTATTCTCAATGAAAAATTTAAACAGTGGCATTTATTCAATAATCAGTGATATCTTTTGTATCATTCTCTCTTAAATTTTGCACATGTTAATCTTCTGTGCTATGCATTGTACAACAATTTGTATCTAAGATTAAGACTCATTAATTTAATAAGATTCTCTTTTATTCTATTCATAATTAAAGACAAAAATTTGAAAAAAATATTTGGATACTGTTTCTTTCTTTTATTTAATCAGAAATAAACACCATGAGGCCTCACTGACTGATGAAGACATCACTTTCATGGCTGTTTAATAAATTCCCTGTATTAATAACATGAACCTCACATGATGTTTAGGATATAACTTGAAATTACACATTGAAAGTTTTTTAAGCTGGTGACCTTTCACTGAATAAGGTTAAACTAACACTATAAAACTTTCACAATCTCATCAAGAGGTACTTAGCTTCAGCCTGTGCAGTTGAAAGACCCAATTAATGGCTTACCTCATGCAATATTTACACATGTTTTGTAAGCAGGTCAGTTGTTAAAGTAACCATTTCTGCCAAGGACATCACTACATCACAAATCAGTGAGTAGCTATAAGTCAGCCAGCTCCTGTTAGAAGAGTCCCTGAATCAACCAACATCTGGAATATACTAGTCAGAAAAAAATGCTCTCATGGGTTACTATTGACATATGATATGAGATATATACTGAGTCACCTAAATAATGAATTATTCACATTTCTAAAGCTACCCAAATCTACTGTAAAGTTGGTTCTTTCATACTACAAGGGCAATTGCACTCTTAAATACTTACATGCACTAGATTTTTCTATCTGTAAATTATGTATAATTTACAGAGTGTAATGATTAATAGTTTTCTAGGGTGTTATAAACCTGTAGGTTAGGATGTTTTGGAAATTATGTGAGAATATTAAAAATAGCACACACCATATAGCCTCCTATTTCCTCTCTTTAAGGCTGTACATATCTCAGTCTATATAGACACTTTCAGAGTGTAGAACCATGTCTGCAATGTTGTGCCTCTTATAAGAGTCATAAATAATGATGAAATTATTGTCCTGGCATTCACCTAATATGCATATAATAAAATGATCTTATGGGCAAGAAGAGATAAAGAAAACCTAGGGTAATATCCTATTTCACATGTCAATATACTTCAAAACTTTAATCTAAGGAGTCCAAAGAATAATGTAGAAAAGAATAGAAAGCCTTAGTTAAAAGGTAATGATTCAAAATTTTCATGGAGTTTCACTACTTCAAGGTTTATCATTATTCTTTGAATCTATGAACTGCCTTATGATATCAAATATAATAATATTTAGAACTCAGCAGAAGTCTTGTGAGAGTGATGACAGACATGTGAAAGCAAATATTCTTTACTTAATAAAATTTCCTTCATGCTCATCAACACTCATTCTACAGATGGTCTTTTACGTAGCTCTTAATTTCAAAGTATAGAAAACATTGTTTTCTATACATAAAACAAAAATAAAATTTATGTGTTTAGAATCTTTTGATTGGAATTGCATCGGTTCCATCGTTATCAACACACTCATGCACAGAGGTGAACGGTCATGGAAATATACAAATGGTATTAGTGCATTTACAAAGTGTATTCTAATGGATAGTTTGTGCAGCTGAATTTCATTTTAGAGGTAAGCTGTATGGCAATCATTACCAAACTGTACATTGTACTTTAATAGCAGGAAACGTCACTCTAAGGAATACTTACAAGAATGTGTTGAAGTTTTAAAAAAATGATTAATTTTACCTATATCTTATCATATTTTGTCCTCATTAAATATCCCTGATAAGATCCATGGCAAGAATGAATAAACTTACCGAGAGAAAAGCAGAGGATGAGATGAATGCAGTAAGATAGTCTCTGGTTATCTCATGCATATGGTGAGGGTGTTCTTAAATTTTCCATGATTATGCATCATTAAGCAAATTGAAATCCACATGCCGTTCCTAGATAAAATGATGCAGGAATTTCATGCAGAGAATCTGATTATATATAAATTTACTAGGATCTCTGTCTTAGCCAATTATGAGTATCATATTACAATACTAAGCACGTGTTGCCTCAACAATAACATGCACGTGTGTTCAAATTTACTAGATGGCAGAAGCCAGTTGTGCTCTCAAATTTTATGCCAGCTTGATGTGAGCTAGAGTTATCAGAATGGAGGGAACCTCAGCTGAGAACATGCCTTCATCGGATCCAGCTGGAAGGTACTTTCTTAATTAGTGATAGATGCAGAAGGCCCAGACCACTATGAATGCTGCCCTCCTCTCTGCCTTGGGTTGGTGGCCCTGGGTTCTATAAGAAAGCAGATTGAGCAAGGCCATGGGAAGCAAGCTAGTAAGCAGCACCCCTCCATGGCCTCTACATCAGCTCCTGTCTCCAGGTTCCATCCCTGCCTGAGTTTCTGTCCTGATGTCCTTCAGTGATGGACTGTGATGTGGAAGTGTAAGACAAAGAAACCCTTTCTTCCCCAGCTTGCTTTTCATCATGGTGTTTCATCATAGCAATTGTAACTCTAAATAGGACACCAGTAATGTAATATTGTATTTATTTTAAAAATACATAAGATATTCAAGTTGCATCAAAGGGTATGAGAGATTTCAAAAGTCAGTTAAATTATAATTGTGTAATTATCATTTCACTACATATTGAAAACACAAGATATTAAAAAGACAAAAATGTATTGGTTTATTTTCACAGGAAAATATTTTTAAAAAATGAAAATGTACCATATCACAATTACAAGCTAAGATGGACACTTGGAGTTTAACTTGTCAAAAGACAAGTTAAAACCTAAGGCACTTAGTGCTTTATTCATAATTTTTAAAGATTTTACTCATGTTTATTTTGTTTGTTAGTGTTTGCCTGAGTGTTTGACTGTGCACCCATGGATACGGTTCCTGAGGAGGCCAGAAGAGGGTTTTAAATCCCTTAGGGCCGGAGTCACAGTGTGTTGTCAGCCTCCACTTATGATTGTGAATTGAATGGGTGCTCTTATAGTTGAGCCATCTCTTCAGCTCCTCATAAATGTTTTATAGAATATTTTAATTGAAATCCAACAAATATAAAATATTTATAAAAAGTAATTTTAAAGAACTGACATCATAGGTTTAGGCATATATATATATATATATATATTCTATGTTTTAAAACGCAGTGAATAAATACAGGGTTTCATTTTTTACCAACTTTTACTCATAGAAATATAAAAATATATCTGTATAATGACTCTAATTTTCACCACTGGTGACTAAATTACAGACCATTGGTTTGAATCTATGGTACAGCTCTATGAAAAAGCATGACATATTCTTGGAGTACTTTCAGGCATCCTGAACTGCTACTTCAGTAGCTTTTGCTGCTTTCCAGTCACAGTGTTTTAAAATATTTCTACAGTGCCATATGTAAAGTCAAAGAGAGTAGGAACTATGGGAGTATGAATGCCTGCTCAATATTTACATACTGACAAATGTTAATCAGGAACTGTCCATGTAGCTGATTCTCCTTATCACAAGGAATCTGTGAGGACTTGACCTTCAGTGGAACTCAGTAATCATAGCCAGATACCACAGAGCACTTCTAAGAATAGTCCTCGTTCACTGAAAGAGCATTGAATCGGTTAACAGGAGAAGTTAGGGCTGGTTAGGTAAGCTCCACTGCTCTGACAAATCACATTGTGATTCTAATCTGCAGGTGCTTTCCCATCTGTGTTTTGGATTGTCCTTCAGATCACCTTCTCTAGTCACCTGTTGGCTGGACAGTCACATCTACTTTTGTCAACTTAAATTCTGTGGCCTCTCTCTGCCTAATCATGTTTTCCTGTTTGGTTTGTAGTTTTGCACAGTGTGCCTAGCCCTGGACAGCCACTTTCACAAATAAGTCCTGCCAGTCACTTGACAGGAGGTACTTCAAGCTCTCTTTCTTTTCTGCATATTACATTGTTTGAACCTGGCATGCAAAAACAGACAATTCAAACAATGTGCTATCATAAAGCCATTAAAAATATTGTCTCACTTATCAATTATATTCTATGATTATGGATTAGGCTTCAGAATGCATTGTGTCTTTTGGGGGTCTTAAGTCATCTATAAAAATATACATTTATTTTAACAAGATGAATAAAATTAAAGGTATGCAAAATAAATTTTACTGCTATAATAAGAGAAGGGGGAAGGCAGACAAGGTTTAGAGTCAGACCTTAAGGACTATGGAGGAAGTACATGAAGGGAACAAATTACCAAAGCCAACTCCTTCTCTGACTGGTTTTAGTCTAAAACTTTAAAACAGAAACCCTGAAATTTTAGATGACCTCTAATTGTGCCTTTGACCACAAAAATCCCACAATTAAATTTCATGTAAATTTTAACTTTCATTCTGTTCATAAACCTGTTCGCAGAAGAGAGTTTCTTGTGGGGGTATTGTGTTCCCCAAAATATTGTGTGTGCTAAATAAACTTATCTGGGGTCAGAGAACAGGACAGCCACAATATTAAACATGAGGATAGGCAGTGGTGGCATACGCCTTTAATCCTAGCATTCCAGAGACAGAAATCCCTCTGGATCTCTGTGAGTTCAAGGCCACATTGGAAACGGCCAGGCACGGTGATACACACATTTAATCCCAGAAAGCCACACCTTTAATCCCAGGGAGTGGTGGTAGAAAGCAGAAAGGTATATAAAGCGTGAAGGACCCAGCGAGGTGAGATAGCTGTGGCTTATTCTGTCTCTCTGAACTTCCAGTGTTCACCCCAATAACTGGCCTCAGGTTTGATTTTATTAATAAGAACTTTTAAGACTCATGCTACAGTTTCTAACCTTTGTTTCTATTTCATTGAGTTGATCCTTTCTGCTTCAATCATGTCTCAGCTGAGAATAGTATAACAATAGTGCAATTATATCAAAATCATACGCAAAAGCTGTCATGGTTAGAAAGACTCATTGAAAGTGGGTTTACTAGTGAAATTTCTAACTGCATTCTAAATACTCATATCCAGGGGCTGGAAAAATGAATCAGTGGTTAAAGGTCCTTGCTATTTTTGCAGAAGACTTGCATTCAACTCCCACCACCTACATGGTGGCTCAAAATCATCTATAACTCAGGATCCCAGGTATCTAATGCCCTGTTCTAGCCTAAGGTATCAGATATGCACATGATACACATACATGCAGAAAAATACCCCTCATACACATAAAATGCAATGAATAAATCTTAAAATGTTAAAAATAAATAAAAATACTTAAACTCATAAATTTGAGAGAGAGGAAAGGGGAAGTACACGGAAAGTCACCTGGTAAAGTACACATGATTACTAAATAAAGCAGAAGACAATAACCTAACTAGACTTCATATGCCACCAAATAAAATATCCAGTGACAGGAACGGGTTACATCTTGTTGAGTCATTGAACAAGGGGTCCCATAGACTGCTCTACTCTAATATCAAAGGCTATTGCCAAGGCTATTGACTACTCTCCATAAACTGATGCTACAGCCCTATTTCTGAAGACACAACTTATGCATATCATTAAACATGGAGACATTGAGCTGGCGGCCAGCTAGAAGCTTCCTCCTTATAGAGACCTGCCTGCAAGATGTACTTGAGCAATGCTGGCACAAATGTTATTGGCGTAACAAACCATTTATATCTGATTTAAGCTCTCTCTGTGATATGGAACCCATACCCAACACTGCTAAAGTGCCAGGAAACTAAGACTAGTCAGATCATGCGCTAGGGGAAAAACCATTACATAGCAATCTAGAGAAATATTTCTGTGACCCTTGATTAGAGCATTGCTCAACCCTCATCAAGAAGCTTCTTCTTACAGTGGATGGTAATTAACAAAGAGATCTACCACCAGGCAATGTGAGGGGTATGACAGACTTTGAAGAACTAAATCCTAAAAGGAGTGTCTTTATCAAATATGTTCCCTCAAGGCTCAGAGATGTATGTGAATAAGAAGAGAAAGATTTTAAAGGTGAGAGGTGGTAGATGACTCCCAGGAAACATTGTCTTCCACACACAACAAGACTAAGGTTCATATGAACGTACAGAAACTGTGACAGTACACACAAGTTATGAGCAGGCTGAAACATACAAATTTCCAGCATTGAAGAAAGGAAGAGGACACAGTTCCAGCATTACCAAAGGAGAATCCATCCAGGGAATCCGTCCAGGGAATCCATCCAGGGAATCTATCCAGGGGCCATTCTCAGGAGTAGTTGAACAACACAAGGTTTTCTCCTCTGTGTGTGTGTGTATGTGTGTGTGTGTGTCCTTTGAGTTTTGTTTTGATTTATTTTTGCATTATTTATTTATTTTCTTTTCTAAATTTGTGTTTGATCTTCATCTTTTGTTTATTGTTGTTTTCTTTTTCTTCTCTTTCTTTTTCATTTTGTGTGTGTGAGAGAGAATGGAGAGAAAGAACATGAACTGAGATGGGTAGGGAGGATCTGTGAGGAACTGTGAGGGGGGAAGAATATGGACAAAATATATTGTGTTAAAAAAGTAAATAAAAAATTTAAAAAGAAAACAAAAAATCCACTCTCACATAACATACATAAAATAAATAAATACTCATACCTACAATAAAGTCTAACTCTCAGACAAAATCAAAGAAATACACCCTTGCAACAAGTGAGAAATCCTCATCTCTGGAGATCAACTGGTTGTGGTGATTCCAAACCCAACTGACACATCTCTAACCACGCCTACAACTAAGGCTCAGGGAACATTGTGGAAGAAGGAACAGAAAGCCTGTGAAAGCCAGAGGACCAGGGTTTCTGCCACAAGAGGGTCTCTTCTATGTGAAATAAGGAACTGTACCCACGCACTCTCAACAATATTGTTGTCTAAACACAACCTGAAGAATGATACAAGTTGATGTGCCAACATTGATGAGGAAATTTCTCAAGATCCCATCCCTCAGTAAAGAGCTAAAAGCAATCAATGTGTGCCAAAGAGGAAGAATCAGTCTTCTCCAGGGACCAGCCCAGTAAAGTTTATTGAATCCCAAGCTCTACACACATACAGATACAAGCAAGACTAAATAGACCCAGCTTGTTATTTGTGCGTATGTGTGGGTGGGTGGGGTTATGTGTAACAAAAACAAGTCATTAATTTGAGAGGAAGTGGGAGGACATAGCTGGAGTTGGTGAGGAGAAAGGGGTACAAATGATTTTATTACAATACTTATTATGAACTTTGAAAAATAAAAGAATAAATATACTTGGAGAATTTTGATATAAAATTGATATAGGCAATATATCAGAAAGGTATGTCAAATGGCATTTTTAAGGCTTTGTCTTGAAATAAAAAATTATTAAATTCCATGGTGGCTTGTAGAACAATATATTTAAGCTTTGTTTCCTTATAGTTAACATGATGTCATGTTAGACAAACTGCTTGACAGCTTGTTGTTACTATTTAGATGTTCTATTTGTCTGACACTTCTTGGAGATCTAAGATTTTCCTACCTACATATTATCACCCCGTTTTATTGTTATCAAATATTGCTTCACTCCACTCATGGCCATATGGCTTAGAAATTTAATTTACTAGAAAACTTTGTACTGGACCAAATATATTTTTTATTGGTAATCACTCAAAAAAAACCACACACACGTATCAAATAAAATTTATTTTTCTTGCTTGAAATCAATATATTTTGTATATTTACCCACCAGCAATAATTTCTCATGTGACACAGTGTCCCAATAGGACTGTTAAGGAACTACCTAGCGTTTCATTCTCATAACCCACAACAATAAATTTATTTATTCTTTTGTTAAGAAATACTAAAGATTAGAATAATTTTCTCATGGTTTGTCTTTCTTACAAATTTCCACCGAAAGTGATAACATGCTTTTTGAGCTTTGTAAAGGAAAGGGTTTTATAAAAAATAAAAATTGAAAGTCTAAATGACAGTGGTCAGTAGATATGGTCAACCACTCCTGAAGCCTTTCTTTCTTTCAGTAACAGGACAAGTTCTAAGGGAGGTCTAATAACGTGTACCATGGATACACAGAGATTAAACATAACATAGCTTTCACTATTAGAAGAATGACCATCCATTAGAAGAAATAACTTATTTGAGAAACCTGGCAAACTATGGAAGAAAACAGTTTTCATGGCTTTGCTGAGATTTAGAAATCACTATGTGTTATGGACTTTAATCGCCCTCATCCTTCACAGAGACAACCGCAAATTACTTTGGCCATAAAATAATCTCTCTTCTTTAAAATTTGAGAGACATTACCAAGTCTGATACTTTTAACCACTAGAGCAACTAGCTGCTAATGACAGACTGTTGCGTTAAATTAATTTAAATAAATTCCAGCTACATTCCAACCATTATTACTCAGTCTCTTAAAGCTGTGCGTTTGGGATATCTATCAGGTACGATTATTGTAAATAGAAGGATTAAATCACATAATAAACTGGCTATAGTACAGCTTTGAGACCCTCTGGGTAATTGTATACAACCCCAATTACCATATTTAAATCCCCTCTCTTTATTTGTACTTGAATTAATCACAATAAATAATCTCTTTTCTGAAAGGTCATAAGACCTTCATTCTTGTCTCAGAAAGGGTCTCCACTATGTTTTCTAGTATGAAAGAGTAAGACAGGTTGTTTAATTTCCTACTTGTTTTATCAGAAGATATATAGAAGCTATGATATTCCAGCAGTAGCACTTGTCACATATCAAATTTGCCAACATTGTGTATTTGATTACAAAGAGTATAATATTGCACAATATTTATAGCATTGAATCACTTAGGCTATAAATGCAGTTAAGATAAATATATATATATAATTTTAATTTCAGAATATTGTTAAGAACCACATTAAAAAAAACACTCATTGCAAACACTGCCTGCAAGAGCTCTGTGAGTAAGGATGACAGCATTCACACTGGGTTGCTACCCACCCAGATGAATTCCTTTAAGTTGAGTTTGTTCTCTAGACATCTTGTATCTAATGTGTCCCATTGTGAAGTATTAGTGGTTAGCATTTTAGCATACAAATAGGCAAAATCACGTTCCTTAATTATTTCAACCATTGCTATTACAGAACACAACCTTGTCTTTTATAGTGTGTGTGTGTGTGCACATGAGCACTTGAGTATATTTATTATGTGCACCATGTAAATGGAGGTTCTGGCAGAGTTCAGAAGATCATTTTGGGTGACTTAGAACGGGAGTTACAGGTGGCTGTGGGCTATATAATCTGGTGCAGGGAACCAAACCTAGTTCCCTTCCAAGAACAGTAAGTGTTATTACCAGCTGGGCCACCTCTCCAGCCACTAAAAGCAGAGACTTGACTTTTTGCTAGTGGTCACTATGGAAACATAAGTGTGAGATGCACCCATCTAATGCAAATGGTTTAGGTCCCTTAAGCTTGTCTTTAAGATCTCTCTCTCTCTCTCTCCTCTCCTCTCCTCTCCCTCTCCCTCTCCCTCTCCCCTTCCCCTCTCCCGTCCCTCCCTTTCTCTTCCCCCCAACACTTGCATAATTTCACAGCATACCATAAAGTGATGTTTCTATTTACATCCAGTTCAGTATACTTTTAAAATCTATCTTTTAATTTCTTTTAGAACCACTGGTTCTGCTAGAATGTATTGTTTAATTTCCAAGTTTTATGATTTTTCTGTAATTCCTGTTGTTATTGTGTTGATATGAAGTTTTTAAATGTTTTTTAGATGTAGTTCATTTTACAAGTACTGGTGTTTTGCATGCATGGATGTCTGTGGGCTATGTATGTACTTACCTTGTGTGTAAGGACATGGCATTGGATCCTTAAAACTGGACTTACAGATGGTTGTGAACCACTATGTAGGTGCTGAGATTTAAAACCAGGTCCTCTGCAAGGGAACAAAGTGCCCTTAGCCACCAAGCCATCTCTCTAGTCTCTGATTTTCTGTTTCATGGTTAGAGAAGACGACAGTCGAAATAATCTAACAGATGGATTAAGCACTTTATCACTCTATAATGGCCTTCGTTGTCTCCTGATAGGATATATTTCAAGTCTGTTTTGACTGCTGTGTACGTGAAGTCGCCAGCACTCTCTTACTGAATGAGAGTATCATTTCTTCACCCTTCGATGTTCACCGGAAAGTACAGGGAGTTTCTTGCCAGCAGATTGTGCAGGTGTTTCTTAATTTATAACAGGGTTACATTAAAAAAAATAAAAACCCATCAGAAGTAAAGAATATCACAACTCAAAAATGCATTTACTATACTTAATCTACCAAATGCCACAGTTTAGTGAGATGGCGCCCTACAGAATTGCAGTTGCTGACCCCAGTGCTTGTCTGGGTGAATTGGTGTGCGTACGCCTGTTACAGCTGCCAAGCATCATGAGTTGTTGCCCTTCCCACTTGCAATCCAGGGGAAAGATTCGTGTGAAATACAACTTATGATGGAGGTCTATTTCCTTCTTCACACCACTGTCCTATTAGAACGTCTAAGTTGAACCATCATAACTTAGGAGTTCTCCGAAGCTGTATTCTGTTTCCATCCTGTAATTTTATGTCTTTGGATAAATAATTTAAGCCATTTACAATTATAGAAATTAAGGGCAATGTGCTGAATTTTTTAACCTTTCTTAATGCTTTACTTATTGATTTGGTAATTTGTTTATTAAGTATGAGAAACATTCATTAATTATTTTTTGTGTGTGTCTAGGGGATTCAGGCATGCCCCAGCACTTGTGTGCTGACCAGAGGATGCATTGCAGGATACAATCAGTGCTTTTCTTTTGTTACGTGGGTCTTAAGATCAAACTCAAGTTGCCAGACTTAGCAGCCAATAACTTTACCTGATGAGCCACCTCTTCAGCTAACTCAATAATATATTTTCATTATCATTTTTGAAACCTTTGTAAATCCATGATATATTTTTTGGGTTTAGTTACCATGAGGCATAAGTAAAAGATCTTATATACACGCTAGTCTATTTTAAGATACTAAAACTTTGCTTTACATGCAGAAACTTCATTTACTTATCCCCATATGCATAAAACGAGGTACTGTTGTCATAATTTAAATACTTTGTGTATTCACTACCCATTAACACATTACTACAGCTCTAGTAATTTCAATGCTTTGGCACTTTCAATTCTGTAATTGGAGATGGCTCATGTATTGTCATTGCAAGATTAGAATTTTCTGAGTGTGTTCCATGTTCTTATTTTTATAATGGGCTTTTCACTTTTGTGTAATTTCTTGTTTGTAAAGTTCATCCTTCAATTCAAACTGAAGACATCCCTCCAGAAATTCAACAGGACCGACCTCCTGTTGATGCCATCTACGTTTGTGCAGGTTAGCTCATACCATCCCTCACTCCTGAAAAACAGACTGACCAATATTGTTAGTTGGCTATTTTGCTTTTAGAACATCATTGGCACTGGTTGCCTTTGTCTATGTCAGATACGTCTCTTAATCTTCAGTGGGTGCCAGCATTGTAAATAGTTCTTAATGTATACCTACTGTGTTCTTTCCTGTATATACATATATAACTATGACGAGTTTCAATTTATAAATTATACACACTAGGATATTAACAGCAACAATAGAAAATAATTATATTACTCTCTAAAAAGGGTTATGTGGATGTGGTTCCCTATCTCCTCCCTCTCAAAATAGGATTTGACTTTGTTTTTTAGAATGTGCACATTTTTGACTCTATACAATTGAGCTTGGCTTGATCTCATGCCCTTGGCACATAGTGCCAGAGTTAATCTGTCTTTTCATGTTGACACTGTCGATGGAACTATTCAACTCTTTGTTAACCTTTCTATTTTGTTAGGGTTATTTTTCTCTTTCATTTTTTCAGTCTAACTTTTTTTCTTTTAACTTATAGTGTATGATAAGACAATTACATCAAGTTACTTATAATTCAGTTAATGCGTCTCTCTCTTTGGCCAGTTACCAACATTTCATTTTGTTCTTTTGCTGATGCCATGCTGTTTTGGTTACTCAAAAGCTTCCATATGAGAAACTCAAAATACTGATTTAAGTCTTTAAATACTGGGTTGAGTAGGATGCCCCTGAGCAATCTGCTTATTCAGAAACTCTTGACAGTTTGTAATGTGTTCCATTAGTAGGCTTAGGAGATGGAGTATCAAAAACAAGTTATCACAATGTTTAGTTTGCAAGGAGGGTAGGTTTGGCATTTGATTCTGTAGTTCATGGTCAGGAGCATAGGACCACTGAAGTAGACTTGCTGAGTTATCTAAGTGTAGAGGTCTGATTGTGTAATTGCATAGGCCAACCTAAAAGATGAGCACTAGGAGATAATCTGATGCTGGTATAGGGCTTGAGAATGAGGATAGAGTTGTAAGCATGGTGGTGGTATAAGCACAAGCCTTGGTCAATGAGAAACCCTTTATAAGTGAACATGATATCTATTTCACAGCACGACTTGAATTGTATTTATCATTCTCTATTGATAAATTAATTAATAATTAATTAATATATTAATTTATAACTTTTATTGTTGTATACATTACATAAAGAATTTTAGACATTTTCACCCTCTATTCCCCTCACCACTCTCCTCCCTTTCCTACTGAAACCCCTTTTCCCAGCAAGCACTGGCCCTACTTTCCTGTCTCCTTTTGGTGTCATTAGCTGAGTTTAATTCAAGTCCCTTGCCTGGGTGTGAGTGAGAGATAGTTTACTGAAACAAGGGCAAGTTATGCAAGGCTGTACCGGTGAAGAAAATGCCTCTCTTCTCCAACAATGGCTAATTGCCAATATTCCTTTAGGGAAGGCCATGATGAAATGTTGAGTGACCCAACCTTCTGCAGGTTGTGTGCATATTATCACAGCTGCAGTGAGTTCATGAATTTCACGTCTATGTCATATCCAGAAGACATGTTTTTGCTTTACATCTTCCAAGTCCTGGATCTTACTTGTGAGTGTGTATATGTGTGTGTATGTGTGTGTGTGTGTGTGTGTGTGTGTGTGCATGTGTGTGTGTGTGTGTGTGTGTTCTCTTGGAAGAAAGAAAACATTGCAATATTTGAGGTTCAACATATTGCAGATATCTTAATTACTAAACAATTTTATTTCAACTTTAAAATCACAGAATAATTGGTTGAGCATGTGAAAATATTTTCCAGTTATTAGGTTTGTTATTGAAAGTGGGCTCTTAAATTTCACAGTGGTCAGCTCTCTTGGCTACAGACTTGAACAGAAATACAGGTTACATTTTATCCAGTGTGTCCTAATATCATATCAAAATGTGTGGCTTTTGTCAGTAATCCAACTTATCAATTAGTCCCTACAGCTCTGTTGAGGGAACAAAGATATTAAACAAATGCTGCTCTTTAATCTGTGAGATTCCCCATGGTGATTTCATGTGCTGCCAAGTTTCACAGATTGACATCTTATTATATTCCTACGTAGTGAAGCAGTAATATTAACAAGAGTCGGATACTTTGACCTGGAAAAGAGAGGACTGCATAAGTCATCTCTTTACCTCAGTGAATATTGGTTTTGTTTTTTTTTTTTTGTTTGTTTTTTGTTTTTTGGGTTTTTTTTTTGGAAAGCTGAGATGATTACTCGTGATACTATTAAGTAAATTATTAATTTTGTAATTGAGGGATTCAATGCATGAGATGAATGCTTAAAGGACATCTATTACTCTTGTACCCAAACCGACACTCTGAGTGCATTTTCAGTAACATAAATAACGTGTTCTACCACAATGTGAATTTTCTTCTCTGAATGATATTTTCTAATTTGAGTCTTCCACTGGTGTGGGGCTTCTCCTGGAAAAATGTCCTTTCAGTCACGATAGGGCACCAATGACAGACCAAATAAAATGTTTCACCTAGGTGTTTCTTAGTAAACCAGTGAGTTTATTGGGGTTACTTACAAGAGTATAGTTAAGGGATTATAGGTACATAAACAATTCAAAGGCACCCACAGTACTGAAAGGCCAATCCTAACATGAGTGGTATTGTAAGCTTCATTTATTTACAGTGTAAGTCTAATGAGACTCTACACTTTCCTCCAAAGGGATTGTTTCAACACTGAGGAAATAGTTATTGAACATTTAAGAATATACACTATGATCAGGTAAATATTGAATTAGTAATGTGTTTGTGCTTTTAATATTGTAAATGCTAAATAAATATTACTAAATAAAAGAAGCTTTATCACAAAATTTGGTACCCATTGAGTACTTAAGAAAGAACATACTAACTTAAAAATAGAACAATCTCTTAAAAGCCAAAAGCTTAGCATTCATATTATACATATATATATAATACACATATTATATATATAATACACACATATGAGAGAGAGAGAGAGAGAGAGAGAGAGAGAGAGGAAAAATAAGTTAGTAAACAATATTAATGGGGATGCTACCAGCTGTGGCCAGTAACTAAACAATTGAATAACAGTTACACTGAGTTCCAAGACTTAGCTTAGTGACTTTAGATTTAATATACCTCAGATACAGAATTAATTGCTGTCCTTATTTTGCAACACTGTTTCCATTTGGCATTTTATCCTTACATATCTGGATGAGAGCTCACAAAATGAAGATTTTAATAAAAGGCAAAATACATATCAACCACTACTTAATATTTCCATATGAACACATTAATGACAAAATAAGTATAAACTGAAATACACTATTTGATATAATAAAATGATAAAATATATTAACTATAGAATAAAATATTAGAACGTTTACTCTTTCAAATACGTTTTTATTGTATTAAAGTAATATGGTATATTAGTTATCCCCAATTATAGACTGATGTTTTGGTGTGTTTAAAATTTCATGCTTTCCAATCACAAAATAAAATATCAAGAGCAAATAGGAGCACAGTATTAATGGCATTAACTAGGTTTTGTTTTGTTTTAAATTTTTTTGTATTTGAAGAACTTCTAGGACCTTCCTAATAAAAATAAATGTTTTGTAAAAGTAGGAAAAGAAAAAGAAAATTAGAGTTGACTTCAGATGGTAATTCAAAAAGACTGAGATTAACTTTAATTTTTTTTTAAATAATAGAGGTCATTATAATTTACTTAGTATGAAGTGCCTAACACTACTGTAGGGGGAAAGTATTACAATGTAGTAAAATTGTGTTTAACAGAGCCCAACATTGTAGGGAAAATCTACAGCTGATTTTATGATTTCTAAACTAGATGTTTGGAAAACCTCTCAAATACGATAAACCAAGTTTCTAAGACTTGTTATTTTAGCAATAAAAGAACATGATTACCAGATGTTATTTTAACTTGAATAAAGAGGCACTAACGATAGGCCTTATTGTTAAAGTTTGAAAATAACTTTTCTAGACCTTCTATATCCTTGAAAGAGCAAACGTGTCCTCTGAGCAAAACTGCTGATCAGACAAAATACATATCTAGAGCTTTGTTTTCTTCTTGCTTACAGCTAATCAAATCTGTCAGTGATTTTTCCAAAAACAGCACATTAAACAGACACTCTGAGTTATTATCAGCTTTTCAGTGACTAAATGTCTTCCTTGAGATTCTAATATAAATATTTTATAACAGATGACAGGATCTTTAATCCATCACAGGAACAAATAACGACATTTAGAGAGAGTTTGAAAAAAAATATAGGATCAGCACAGTAGAGCCAAAGAGAAGACACACAGGAGAGAGAAAGACTGTGCATCTGAAAACATCTATTTGTCTTACTTTGTTTCCTTAACTTTGTTCAAAATCTCTGGTGGTGTTCAGATTGTCTTATTTTCATATGCTAAAATGTGGAGGGACGTTGTATTGGCTTTTTTATGTTTTAACCAACACAGTTGTATCACATCAAATCAATTGAATGACAATTGCATAATTTATTCAGAAAAACACCGTTGTGTAGTAATATACTTGACAAGAGGTCATATTGAATGTGCTGTAAGGATGTGACATTTCTTGTGATTTCATTTCAGTTTATGAATTAGAGAATTATAAAATTTCGGAGATACCAGAAATACTAGAGATTGGTAGCATACTATGAGGTTAAGGACCCTGATACTATGGCATCATTTCGGAAGCAGCTTGATTAAGTTTTGGATATCATAAGATTCATGTTTTGAATGTATTCTGTTCACCAATTTCAACAAATATGAGGAGGTGTGAAAAACATTATCACAACCCAGTTTCAAAATCTTTCCCCCAAGTTCTGTCATTCTAATTATCTTTCCATCATGACTTCCTTTGAAACCTCAGAAAACCACACACTGGCCCTCTTATTTGAGTCTTTAGAAAATGTATGCTTCATTAAAAGATCCCACCTGGAATTTTGTTCCAGAAAATGTGTGCTGTTTGTGTTTAGAGAGAGAAATGATGGAGTCCACCCAGACTGCAGTATTTGCATGTGGCTCCCTCCACTTTCCTGAATGCCCTTCCATTCTGGAAAATTCTGTGCTGTTTATCAGTTCAAGTAGACTGTTTCTAGTTTTGTACTATTATAAATGATGCTGATATGAGAATTCATGTACAAGCCTTTGGTTGGACGCATATTTTATATTTATTTGACAGGTTACAGAAGTACAGAAATCCTGGGTTAAATGATAGTGTCTGTGCAATAGATATGAAGTCACCGTGCTATTCTCTAATGTGTTTATCATATCATATGACTGGCAGAGACTTCTTGTTTCTCCACATCCTCTCCAACATTTGGTATTATCAATCTTGTGGACCATATTCTTTTTGTTTATCATATGATGTATTTCATTGTTCTAAGAACTTAGTTGACAACCATACTTTCACTTATGTAGCTCTATGAGGGTAGTACTTCTTACACTGTAAATAAATTCCAAACGAGATTGCAAGAAGAACTGTGTCATTAGGACCAGTAGACTGGAGGACAAGGAGTTATCGTCTGTGGTCAGCCATAATCCAGGTGATAGTCAGAGACTCTACTCAGAGGTGTGGAATCTGCAGTCATATTTTAACATTGATCTAATGTTTCATGTCTAAGAGGCAAGCACCTATACTACATGCATATGTATGCACACATATGTGTACATTTGCATGTTTTGCTTTTAATGGATTTTGGTAGCATTTTGAAATGCAAGAATTCTCTATGTATTTATGTCAGTTTGGCTTTCAGAAGAATAAGGTTTATTTTTTTATTCCAATATCCATGAATCTCTAAAACTCTGGGAGACTCTTCCTACCCCTCAGAGTCTAAAATAAAGATGCCATGCCTATTATATGGTGTAGGGGTTGTATTCAGGTTTTAAAGTCCTAGAGGAGTGACAATCAGTCTAGCTTTTGGTAGTGCATGGGGAATCTTGAAGCTTAGATCCTCAATTTTGTACCAGTTGGTCAGTCTCAGTGCTGATTTTCGTGTCTTATTGAAGAATATCAAGTCATATGTCACAAAGAAAATGCCACAAGATCCAAACATGCAAAATAAACATCTTGTAAAAAAAAGTATAATTAGGTCGTCTTTCACAATTATTTGAAAAACTAAACTGTTTAACAGGTTTCTACATGTTTAAGACCACAGCTAAGGTTTAACAGCTTGAGAAAAAAATTACTTTCTTACCTCTTTTATTAGAAATATGAGAACATAAGTCTCATTAAATACAAAATTATAGCCGCTTCCTATTTGTGTTTTTTCTCTTCTTATGTGTCTTAAACTGAGTCAAAGGTTTAAGAACCAACTTGAATTCTACAGTTTCCAGAGTACATTTGGAGTATTGTTCACAGATGGCTCTATCTTCATGTCTGGTAAGGATGTTTGTCTCGATCCTGAATATAAATTTTATTTGTTGAAATTTTCTTACTTCTAAATCAACAAGTGTCACAAATACAGACAGAACATTAAGATTAAACAAACAACCTTTGCTTAAATGCCAAGGTTAGTACCTATTCGGCATCTCTTGGAAAGAACCCTTCTTGTTTATCTGAGCTCAATCTTTGACAGTTGCCAGGGAGCTGCTCATACAAATCTGGATTGACTCAGAACTATTTGAAGAGTCTGAACTAATGTTTCCTCCTAAGAGTGAAAATCCCATCTCCTATAGCACTTCTTTGTTTCAGATTACAATACAATGAAGAGATATTTATATTAAAGACAAAACATGGTGGTATTTTTACATATAGATGTAACCTGAAGGCTTTTCACAAAAAGCTATTGGAAGGTATTCATGTCCAGTTACTATAAATAACTGATAAAATTGTGGTACAAGAAAGTTCGTGATAATAAATACAATCAGAGAGAGAACAATCAAACATATAATTTCCATAAAATAGTTCATGATTGGCAGATGCTTTTCAGCAGTGTAGAGCATGTATTAGTATATCTAATATGACAAGATATACCTGTGGTGAGGAAAATAAATTCATTAATTGTCAGCCTAAAGAATACAAAATGAGGACTAGAGTGATGGCTTGGTGGTTAAAAGCACTTGCTGCTCTCCTAGAGAACCCAGCTTTTTTTCCAGGCACCCAGTTGGTAGCAGAAAACTGCCTGGAGTTCCAGTTCCAGGAGATAGAATGCCTTGAAGACAGGTCTTTTTGACTCTGTGGGTTGTTGTGTAATATTACTTTAGCTAGGCAAAGATGTATTACATTTGTTTATGCTGCATTTATTTAATGATACAAAGATGTGTTACATTTATTTATGTTGCATTTGTTTAATTATGTAAAGATGTGTTGCTGTATTACCTTGCCTGCCGAAGGCACCTGATTAGTCTAATAAAAAGCTGAATGTCCAATATCTAGGCAGTATTGGGACAGGCAGGGCTGGTGGGCAGAGAGAATAAATAGGTGGAGAAATCTAGGCTCAAGAGAGAAGAAGAAGAGAGGAGAGAATGAAGGAGAATGAGAGGGATTTGCCAGGAGCCAGACAGACAGACACAGAGTAGGACATACAGAATGAAAGAAAGATTAAAAAGCCCTGGGGCAAAACACAGAGGAAGAGAAGCAGATTAATTTAAGCTAAAGATAAAAACCTAGCCAGAAACAAGCATAAGCTAAGGCCCAGCATTTATAACTAATATTAAGTCTCTGTGTCTTTATTTGGGAGCTGGTTAGTAGCCCAAAAGAAAACCTTGCTACAAGGCATGCACACCATGCATATTTATAAAGCAGGCAAAACACTAATATACATAAAATAACAATGAATAAATTTTTGAAATAAAAAGGATTCAGGGTGATGCTAGATGTAGAGACAACCGTGGGCAAATATACCTACACTTGACCTTGAAACTATTTCATGTATCAAAATGGTAGGCACTTGGGCACATTAAACAGAATCTGTATATAGAACGATATAAGTAGATTAACACTTGTTAAATACACTATTGATAGCATTTCATAAAGTGCTCTCAACTTAAAGTGGTTCCAAATTATTATTATCTTTCCTAGTTTTACTATGAGTTAAAGAGATAGAATTTTATATGTGCTAGAAACTGTTTTTTCAACTCCTGAAAAAATCTTCAAATCTTTGGCAACTTGTAGTACGTCACAAGTTGGGGCTATTTTAGGTAAGACTCATTCAGTTTAGAGTTTAAAATAAAGTGTTGTGTGAAAAACACCCTAGACTGAAACAATAACAATGATGTAAACACAGTTTGAGAATGGAACATATTTTCTAGACCATTTGGCTTGTCTACATAACAATCAATTTTTCATATGCTCAGTGTACTTAGAGAAGTCTTGTTTCAGCTTGTTAATGACATCGGCACCCTGAATTATCTGTCTATGATTTATTAATGAAGTCAATGCTTAGGCTGACATACCTCACTTAGAGAAAAGATTCCTGAGGTCAACATGTACCTGAAAAAAGAAAGATTATCCTTCTTGGTGATATTTCTGCACAAGGAAATGATTTGTTACGCGTCAATTTATTACCTGTCAGCACCTTCTAGAGCTGCCTCATGTCTGGCACTTTGACTGACTTCAGTGAAAGCTAAAATGCATTATCTTTGTGAGAGCACACCACCAGGCAAAGATACAGTATCTCCCAGAATGGAAAGCAATCAATGAACCATATTTTAAAACAACTGTTCATAAAGAGAGGGCTACTTACAGAGGGGAATCAGGTGCATGAACACAGAAAGTATGTTTGATAATTGATGAATCGTAGGTGGTAAATATTTCACAAAATGATAAATTAAAAGAGAGCTGTGCCATTTAATACATAATTCCACCTCCGTGAGCATTTGGGCACAATGGCATTTCTCAGGAGGAATGATGGTAATCGTGGCTATATGGACCTGCTCTGACTAGAGTCACGCTTTGCTGTAACAACTTCACAGCGGCTTCTTTATTACCTATGCATCACCATCTATATTTCATAAGCACATTTCCCTTCAACGCATCAAAACTATACCACAGCCTGGGTATCTGCAGATGGTAAAAGCTTTTGCATAGCTACAGGAGGAAGATGAAGGTCAGAAGCAGCACTTAAGTGGTGGCGTTTACAGAATTGCATGTATACACTATTTGTTTTAGAAAAAATGATATATCTGTAAATGTGTCTTGAAATTGCTGCCTTCCTCTAGGGATACCTTAATTCTTACAGCTGAAATATGAAAGAAAGAGGCAACATTGATTGCTTCAGGTTAATATTTGAAGATTTATGAGTACAGAATACTTAAAAAAAACTTTAACATTAAGAAATTTCCTGATATGACAGCATGGTAGTGTATGCATATAATCCTGGCACTGAGGAGGCTAAGACAGGAGAGTCTCACAGCCAGCATAGCCTACACACTAAGAAACTACTCAGATATTAAGTACATACATACATCCACATAAATAACATACAGCTAGCATAGCCTACACACTGAGATACAAATGAGATACCAAGTCCATACGTATGTACACATACGTACCATAGGAGTCAAAAATCACATCTTCATTAGTGCTTTTAGGATAGCCGTTTCTATTGCCCCTGAGAGCCACAGAGAATCTTAAGAGAGACAGCAACTGGCATTCCGAATCATTTCCAATCTTTTGCTTGCCCAGTTTTCTGTTTTAAGCTTTATTGAATTGTGAGTGATATATACAAATCAAATAATCACTGTATGCATTTTAATGCATTTGGACATCTTCATACACTTAAAATGGCACTCATTTATGCATATATATATATATATTTATAATCACTTAAAAATGTCATTATGTAAATCACTTAGCGGAATAGTAAACCCATCAATAGATGTTTCAGTACCCAACGCTGCATCCTTATTGACAGCTGGGAGGTTGTGGAGCAGCACTCTGGAATGTTCTCGTCTTTTATTACAGAGATTTAATGCCCCTTGACCAACAGTCTCCTGCTTGTCCCTTCTCTGGGCCCTAAGAGCTGCCATCCATTTTCTGCTTTCACAAGTCTGGCTGTTGAATGATATTTCTCAGTATCTGATTGGCTCATTTCTCTTGGCATGTATTCATGCACGTTGTTGGGAAATGTAGGCAGAACTACCTTTTACTCAATGGAACAATATTGTTTGTGTACTGTATTGTACAGTACATTTTCTTTATCCATTTGTCTAGCACAGGACATTGGGCTGACTGTGTTGTTCTGCTATTGTGACTAATGTTTCAGTAAACAGTGGGTAATACACATCAATTTGGGAACTTGATTACAATCCCTATGGATATATTCCTGAAAATGGAACGGGTGGATGATAGGATAGTTCTGCTTTTTGGAAGGTTCTCTGTGGTCTTTCATGTTAGGCTTACCAACTCTATATAACAAAGTGTGCAGATTTCTTTTTCGCAAATCTTTCCCTATGTTTTTACACATAAATATACTGATATATGTATGATATACTGATATATTTTATACATAAATATACTGATATATGAATATTGCATGAGGCAATATTCTGTTGGTTTAACTTGCTTTGATGAGCAATCTTCTGTGTATGTGCGTGTGTGTGCTCTGAGAGTGTGAGTGTGTGTATGTGAATGTATGTGTGAGTGTGTGTGTGTGTTGTGTGTGGTGTGTGTTGGCCATCTACATCTTCTATAGACAGTCTCTGATGTTCTTTGTCTGTTTTCATCAGATTATTTGTGTTGTTTTAGAACTGTTGAGTTGTGACTTTCTTGTCTTGGATACTAATCCTTTGTCAGATACGTGGTTAGATGGTTAACAGATATTTTCAATCATTGCAGTTTAGGTTTCTGTTTTTTAATGATCAGGACTAGAATGTTGGTCAGAAGCCTTTGAGAATCGGCAGGCCCTTTTGTGCTCTTCCCCCATTTCTCTGTTCTCAACACAGTGTCTGTTTTCCCCTCTATCCTCTGCCTTCTGCCAGCAGAGCCCACGATCTCTGCAGACAGCACATCCACAGCTATCTTGCTCTTTGACTTCACAGCCTGCAAGACTCTAAGGGATGAATTAATATTTCATCAATCAGCACAAATGAACAAACTCCACTTGACCATTTGATAGCTTCTCTCCTACTGCTCTAACAAATACCTTTAGGATTTTGATGTAATTATGGATGACTTCAGATGGTGTGGAAATTTTGTGAATAGTGTCCCAACCTCTCTCTGTACTTAGGAAGTATTTTCATTTTGTGTTTGTCCCTTATGATTCCTTTATTTTCGTTTTATTATATTTTTATTGCTTAAACAATTTTTAAATTCAAATATATTTTGGTCATATTCTTCCCTTTCCTAAAGTCCTCACAGATCCTCTCTTCCTACCCTACTCAACTTTAAGTCCTTTCTCAAAAACAAACAAACAAACAAACAAAAAAACCCAGTATAACAATAGGGCAAAGAAAGCAAAATAGGACACCACCCAAAAAGAAAAAAAAAAGAACCACCAAAGAAACACAGAAAATAAACAAACTGTGGAATCCATAATTTGTTGTTCAACTCTTCCTGAACATGAGACCTGCTCTGGAGTTGCTGATATACCCAGTTTTATTCCTTTGGAGAAGACTGATTTTCACTGTTCTAGCAGGTATAAGCGACAGGTAAGTTGTTAGTCTTTACCCTAGCGACTAGGCTTTCATTCATTCATTCATTCATTCATTCATTCATTCTTTTAAATGTAACAAAATAAAATATAATACTAAAAAAGAGTTTGCACAGGACAAACTACCAGAAACAAAAGAGCCCAAGAAAAGGCAGGAACAAGACCTGTGACCCACTTATTTCCACAGTCAAAATTTCCATAAGAACACAAAAGTAGAAACCATAATATAAACACAGAAGATCAAATGCAGACCTGTGCGTGCCCTGTGCACGCTTGTTCAGTCTCTGTGAGTTCATATAAACTTTGCTCAGGTTGATTTAGAGGGCCTTGCTTTCTTGTCATCCTCCATCTCCTGGGGCTCTTACACTCTTTCTGCTTCCTCTTCCACAAGTTTCCCTGAGCTCTCTGAGGGGAGGGATTTAATGGAGACATCCCGTTTAGGGCAGAGTGTCCCAGGGTCTCTCACTTTCTGCATAATGTCTGCCTGTGGTTCTCTATAATTGTTCTCATCTGCTGGAGGGGGAAGCTTCTCTGATGATGACTGAACAAGGCAGAAGTGATCTATGAGTATAGCAGACGATCATTAGGAGTCATTTTATCACTATGATTTTTTGTTTGTTTTTATTGTTTTTTGACTTTGTTTTGTTATTGTTGATTTTCTCTTACCAGTATCGTTTGGTTTTGTCCTGTGTCCCTGAGCTATCTATCTAATCTCAGGTTCTTGGATACTCAAGCTGTGTTGGGTATGGGTTCCATTTTGTGGAGTGGGCCTTGTGTCAGATCAGTTGTTAGTTGTTTATTCCCACAAGCTTTGTGTCACCATTAGACTAGCTTATCTTGCAGGCAGAACATCATGGTAGATAAACAGTTTATAGCTGACTTACTATCTATATTTCTCTTTTGATTGGGTGCAGAGTACCAAAGATGTACCAAATCCTGTACCAAAGATGCTGGGATGCAGGGATGAAAGCTCTGTGTAAGCACCAGTTCCGCATCTGCATCTTCTCTTCAATGAGCTGTCTTTTCAACAGGGAGGCCTTGTTGTCAGTTTGTAGAAAGCAACCCATAGTTTTGGCTACAGCCTGGGTTGTTTGGGGTTTTATCACCATTTTATACTTTCCATTATCTTACTGTAAACCATTTAAGAAAATTAAATAATTTAAAATCGGAGGTGAAAGTTGACCTCTAGGATTTTCTGGTATTAACTTTTTTTAAGGGTTGGAAATCACTGTCATGTTAATAAAAACAGTCATTTTATTCAATGAGGGCTTAAAGGGAGCAGCTTATATAAACAGTGAATAGCCTTAGCAAAGTACGAAAACAACAATAACAACAAAAGAAAGAACAAATAAATAGCAAAATCTCAAACCATAACAAAGAAACCAAAAAACCCAAAGCAAACAAAACCTAACTAAAAAATTAAACAAAAAAATTAAGCTAAGCAATGTTCTTTTGCTGCAGATTTAGTAGCACAGACCAACAGCCTGTGAATGGCCTTGAAAACATGGTAGGAAGGCAGTCACAGAGTGTAAAAAGCCTTTTCAAAGCTGGTATAGCTCTGCATCCTTTGGGATTTGTAGGTCAAGCCTTCACCAAGGCTAAGGATGAGACATGTTCCCAGAGCATTCTTTGTGGTCCTAGGAGAAGCTTTTAATAAATTATCACCCACTGCCAATCCTATAATGTCTTAGCCACTATTTGATTTTTTTCAGCCAACATTCACTTGTGTGCTTACTGCAGACCCAATAAATCTGTGAGCAGCATCTGAGTGCCCAAGAACATCAAAGATGGCTCAGACGTCTTCAATAAATCCTTTCTCAGGACCAGCCACTTCCGTCCAGGCTGGAAAACTGAAGAATATCCGTTCATTTTACATATGGAGGAAAAAATAACTAACAGGAGGAATGAGGGACTGCCCCATCTCTGTACTGCATTATGTTCAGCAACACTTGTGAATGACATGGAGTCAGCTTCAATATTGGACTGGAGAATGAAATATGAGGCTTTTGAGTGTGGTCTGTCTGGAATAGCATGGCATCAACACAGTCTTCCATGACAGATTTCTCACCACATACAGAGGGCTAAGGACTCAGTCACCTTGCCAAAGACTTTGACATTGAACAGTCAGAAAAAGTCTTGCTCATCAACATCTGTTCCCTCCATGTTGTGTACCCCTCACAGGGGCCACATTCTGTTGAATGCCAGGGTTCTCAGTAATTTTTTTTTTTATTTTTTGGGACAGGGTTTCTCTGTGTAGTTTTGTGCCTTTCCTGGAACTCGCTTTGTAGACCAGGCTGGCCTCCAACTCACAGAGATCCACCTGCCTCTGCCTCACAAGTGCTGGGATTAAAGGCAAGCACCACCACTGCCCGGCCAAGTTCTCAGTAATTCTTGTCTCAAGTTTTCTATATCTCAAGCTCATTTTGGATGCTTTCTTTTCTTCAGGAGTACTGAGTCAACAGACCTATGGATTTGATTGGGGCTGGATCACCTGGAGGTCAGCAGATATTTGCCTCACTGGTGAGTTCACAGCTATAAGGAGGTGTCTTACCTTACATGTGGCAGATTTCACCTGGTTACAGAAGCATAATGCTCTTGCCTAAGAGCCTCTGCTGACTCAGTCAGAAATGTCATCCTCTTTTCCAAAAGCAAAACTTGTAAATTAAATACTTTTACCATATTAGGCTTACATTTTGACTGATCTGAAAGAATGGTGGCTTTATACCATGTTGTAGTTCCTTGAAAACATAGAAGTTAATTTCAGATAAATTAACTGTATGTTAAAATACAAAATAAATTGTTTTAAATATAACGTAGGAATGCAAATTCAGAATATGTTTCTTATTTATGTTGCAATAGAACTCGCATATATTTCCCTAGTACACTGATAAAATATGAACTGCTATATCCTCTTACAATGTCATAGAATTGAAATACTGGCTAAAATTTGTCTTTCTCAAGTAAAAATTACAAACATTTTGATTAGAGTGAGAAGTTAAAAAACACAGTTAGCCAGTTCTTCGTATGAAATATTTAGTCAACCTATTTTAAATACTTTATTCAAGATGCAGGTCTATTTAAAAAGTAAACCCTTTAAATATCTAATAAGATATATTTCCTTGTCAGCAAATTTAAAAAGCAATCCGTATCTTAGCTGACACCGCTCATTTTGTTCCAATTAAAAGGAAATATAAATCCACAAAAGCAATTTTGGTAATTGCATGAGCAAAATAGATTCTGACAAAAAAAATGAAAGGTTCAGTAGTGTTTGCCTTAAACCTTGCTGCTCTGCAGACCTTGCTGTAAGATAGAGTGAAAGTCACCATGACCCAAGACAAGACAAGAGAAAGTCCCACCACAAGTAACTCTAACGCACTGTTGATCAAAACAGGTTTGTATTCCTATAAAATCTTTTCCCATGGTGATTTTAACTCATGATGACCATTAAAAGCAAGAAAAGAGAAAGGATTAAGTCACCGTATTTAAATGGATAGAATATGCCTTCCATCCCTTTAATTTTCTCTTAGACCTTTCAATCACCATCTTCAGGCTTTAGAGAGTTCTTGATCCTTACACGATCAAACGTTCAGGCTTTAGAGAGTTCTTGATCCTTACACGATCACCTACACAGCATTGCCAAAAAAGTTGTTCTTGGAAATTTTGGCCCATCAAGAAGAATGTCATTATGACTCCTTTGTCATTCAAATGAATAAGAATATATGTGCGCTTTGTGAATTAATATATATATATATATATATGGCTATTTTCACTAATGTTTTCATTTTGTAATGGAAACAACAGAGATTGCATTGTACATTTCAGGATCTTGGATACCAACAACTAAGCATTTCCAGTTATCAATATATTAGCATCAGCATATTTTGGCTTTAGACGTACATTTGATTATTTTTAAATATTGTTAATATTAAAAGTCAGAAATTAATAGTTTTAAATGTGGGTGTAGGATAAAGAAGCAATAAAAATGATGAAGAAGAATGCATGCTCTTTCACTGCAATTCAGACTCCTTTTCTAGCATATTAACTTATATTATTTTATTAAGACAGAACAACAGGGTAATGAATTCTGTTTTTACAAGAGACACCATATTTATTTCTGTGTATGGTAAGTAAATAAAAAAATTTCTCAAAGAAATCACATGCAAACTAAAATCAAAATTGTCTTTCTGCTCTATGATTTTGTCAAACCATTCAAATTACAGTTGCTTTTCTTATCAAACACATAAAAAATAAATCAATTTTGCATTAAAATTAAATTAAAGATAAAAAACAGGCCATATGAATAAACCTTGGCATATACTAAATATTCAATACATGTATTTATTTTCTCTCCACTGGCACAGCACAAAACCATAGAATATAGAATAAATTTTAATTCATGATGATTATATACTATTTTATATGCTTAATCTATCTAAATCTGAGTCTATATGTAACTATTCCTATATGTACATTGATCCATTTCTATATCTTATCATTTATATCAATGTATCCAAAGTACAGAAGAAAATACTGAATTATTAAATAAATGCATTTTAAGGACAGCTAGAAATATTTGGGAAAGAATTCTCCTAACTACCTCTGGTGTCCCCATTATTATTTTATTAAAAGTAGAACAAGTTGCTTTGGAAAATAAATATATAGAATTCATTGGTTTTCAATAATTGAAATCATAATCAGTCCTCCCACCTAAACATTATTTGCAATGAAGCATCCCCATGGATCAATAACATCTATCTTAAATTTTGGAAGAAAGCGATTCTTAAGCCAAGTATCAACATGAAATTAATTTTTGATGAAGCATTCATAATAAGGAGAAGCATCTGAAAATAAAGTAAATATAGAGTTTATGTGTTAAGCAATGACTTGGATCTTCAAAAATTAAAATAAGTCACCCACCAATAGAATTTTTCAGCCAGTGCTCTCAATTTATGCCCACCAGTTTTCCAGTGATCATAGCTATTATTTTTATCTTGGAATATAGTCTGTCATAAATCACACAAGATACGATTTCAATCATGTTTTTAGTTTCTCAGCCTAAACACTATGGAAATTGCATTTTTGATCCTCTGTAGGAACTAAGATCTTGTGATAACAGTGACAAAGTTATCTGAAAAAAACAGACACAACTATATTGTATTTGTCTAGGTAGAAATGAGAACATATTAAAAATAATCTCTGGACGAAGGAATGAAATAGAGGACTCTGCGATTATTCATTGAATGCTGGTGTCCCTAATGGGAAATTCAGATTTCTCAGACAAAGCAAACCCTAATGTGAGGTACTACGATAATGTGAAAGGGCCAAATGGTAGTTGTAGACTTCATGCAGTAGCAATGAGCTTTATAATGAGAATACAAAATAATTTAAATAATGTCAAATGAGGCTTAAATATTTTGAGTGAGGTAAAATAAATATTGAAAGTGTGTTTCTATAATGTTACCTGTATGCATATGATCTCAGGACTGACCACAGATAAAAAATTGGTGTGCTCTTCTCTAGGGAAGGCCTTCTATCGATCTGTCAGCATTCCTCAGTAGCTCATCGTTCTTTATCTAGGGCTGTGGCCCATGAGCTTTACCCCTTTCATCTTAACATGTTATTCTGTGTCTTAATTGTTCAGGTTGCTTTAATACATTTAGGAATATATACACATATACATGTTAATATAATGACAAGTGAAGAAAAGAGATCGGGAATTGTAAAGAAAGCAAGCAAGGCATGGGGGAAGCATTGGGGGCGGAGAAAGGGGGAAGGGGAGATGGTGTAATCATATCATAATGTTTAAAGCTACAACGTTATGACCAAGTTGACATTGATCGTGTCATCGAGAGGCTATAGTAAGATTCCTGATCTCTTTAAAAGACAGTTATTCATCAAATATGGGGCACAGAACGTGTTTGCGTCTCCTCCCTAGTTGTTCCAACAACACAGTTTACACCGTGCACACAACAGTGCAAAAGAAAAGGTCACAGGGCAATGGGGGGACGTTTCCTAGGGAACTTCATTCCTGCTTGTGCTCAGTGGAATGTTTGCTAATAACAGGTTTTCGTCAGTGTTGCAGAACTAATGAGAACCTGTAGGGCTCTCTGGTCCCCTTCGCCTTTCAATTTTAATGAATCATGCATTTGTGTCACCTATGTAAGCCATTGTTAACAGTTTTATTGACAAATTGCTGCTATAAAGGGAACAACAGACCTTGGAGAGTAAAGTATCAAATTAAGATTGGGTCTGATTTTGTAGCTTTCATCACCAAAGATGTTTTTCACTTCCAATAATATGTGAAATTGGTTAATTTTAGAATAAGAAGGCCATTGCTTATTGAGAAAACATGAGAAGCAGCTTTCTCAGGGGATAAGTGCACTTAACGCTCTGGCAAAGGTCCCAGGCTCAGTTTGCAGCACCTATCAGACAAGTGTCTGTCACTGCAGGTCTGGGGTAGTCAATGTCTTCCTCTGGCCACTGTGTACCTGTGTGTGTGTGTGTGTGTGTGTGTGTACATACATACATCCACACAGACCTATAATTAACAAATAAAATACTTTTTTAAATAAAGATGCTTCCATAGAAGGAACCCGAGGAGACTGTTACAACAAGAAGTAGGCAGCCTATAGATTCTAGATGACCGTAATTGATTGGTTGAGTTTTAAAGCAGAGCATAACATGTTATATGTTTACTTGAAATATATTATGTGGCGGTAAGATCCCAATGCATCACATTATCTAGCAGACTACTAAAACTAGCATTTTGCAATTGAAACAATTGACTCATTTTTATATGACAGCAACATATCATTCAGAGAGTACAAACTATTAAGGTTAGATAAAAATAATACAATCTCAATAACTATTTTGATCAATACTTGTATTATTGCTTCTTTTAAAAAAAATTTTCTAAGTGAAGAGCTCCTTCATTTTACAAATCACTAGTCAGTTTAATGCTGTCTCCATGCTTGATGTGGGAGCTGTGCATGGTAAAATACTCACTGCCAGGAGATGCAGAACAGAGTCACCTCTAATCACCCATTTTTATTTCTGAACGCTCACTAGACTTCCCATATCAGCGCAGCTCTGCACTCCTGATCTTGGAGACACACAAGAAAATGGAGGTTACTTCTTTGAAATGTTATATCCTTCTTGTCTAAAGTTATATTATCACATGAATGTATAGATGAACTTTTGAACATCCTGTCTTTGAAACACAGAACACAACTGTCTCATTTACGAAGAGGTCCTAATCCAGGCTCATGGAGGCTCCACAGCTGTTGGTCTAAAGTTCATGAGTTCCCACTAGTTTAGTTTTGTTGTCTCTATAGGTTTCCCCATCATGATCCTGATGCACTTGCTCATAGAGTCCTGCTTCTTTCTCTTTGACTGGACTCCTGGAGCTCAGCTGGGTGCTTTGGTTGTGGATCTCTGCATCTGCTTCCATCAGTTACTGTATGAAGGCTCTATGATGACAGTTATGGTATTCACCCATCCAATTACTGTGGTAAGCCAGCTCAGGCACCCTTTCCACTATTGCTAGCAGTCTCAGTTGGGGTCATCCAAGATCAGGATCCATCCCTGGTGCATGAGCTGGTTTTTTGGAACCCATCACCTATGGTGGGACACCTTGAATAGTCTTGATGCAGGGGAAGGGGCTTAGACCTGCCTCAACTGAATGTACCAGGCCCTGCTGACTCTC
>CABHPH010160555.1:0-27701 GCA_902168325.1 Peromyscus nudipes | reverse complement strand
CAATACTAGTGATATACCCAGCCACAAAGAAGGAGAGAGACAACACTTATGGGTCCCAAAGATTTTATTAAATCACCGCATAAGCAGGTCATGGATGGATCATGGCTGTAGGACAAGGACTCAGGAGCCTGGTTTCTCCTGACAGCACTGAGCAGAAATGGGGTTTATAAGCACAAAATCACAAGCATTTGTTGCCAAGTTACAATTTTCACCAATCAGGATTTAGAGATTAGGGGCTTCCTTGAGTATCTTATCATTGTCAATGGATATATAATGCAAGCCTTTCAGTCTAACCAATCAGATTTATTTGTTCCTTCTGTTAGGAACAGCCATGGTGATTCTAAAGAACTAAAGACGCATTATGACTGTTTCTATGGTTTAGGAAGGAGGTTGGTCAGCCATTGGAAATTCTCAGCTCCTCTAGGGCTTGAGATCCTGAACTTTATTTCACTGTACAGGTAAAATGGAGTCTGAAGTCAAAATGGCAGTACTTAGGCTAAGGTGTTTTGGCCTTCTCCCTTCATTTCCCCCTTGTCTTGTGACTAATGAGACAAATCTTCATCTAGGGGCTTGACTAGGGCAGTGTACTATGCCATTAGAATTATTAGCTTACAGCGCCTATGTGATCTTGAATAAAGCATGCAATGGTGTTGATAATGCAGGGAGCAGACAAAGGTTGTCAACCTAGGGACCAGTTTAAAAGTGATTCATACGAGTTGGAATTCTGTTTTCTTTTCTCCTCCCCAGTGAGGAGATTTTCTTTAACTTTTGTTAGAGTCTCTTTAATAACACCTGAATGGTTGGCATAAAAGCAATATGTTTTTCCCAGGCCCGAGCATAAAGCCCCCTCCCTAAAGAAAAGTAGGTTTAGATTATGGTGGTTTTGCAGACCCACTTCAGCCATCACATCAATTTGCTTTTCTAGGAAAGAGATGGAAGAATGGAGATGGGAAATAGCTCTGTCAATTTGGTCGCCTAAGAGCTATAGGTGGTGGTCCCAGTGATTAAGACTGCTTTCCCGGAAGCTGCTGACCCAGAAATTCGTGCTCCTATAAGGAGGGGGACAAGTATGGGTGGTGCTCTCCTGGTGCTCAGTAAGCCTGTAGTCCCCATATGCATTCTCCCTGCCTCCCCTTCATGGTATAGGACTTGAGGCACAATATGAACTAATACACCAAGCTCAGGCTTGTCTTTTTCAGTAAAATGTCCTAGGGAGAGGAAAGGTGTCAAGCCAAAGGTATAGACAAAACAAGTTGGTGTAGGGGACACCAAAAGGGCATTTTGTTTTAGGGCAGCCCATTCATAAACTGTAGGTTGATAATAGTTTGGTGCCACCCAAGAGGGGGTTAAAACATCAGGCAGAAAAAAAAAAACAGGAATCAGTCTTTCATTAGTCTTATCTTTAGTGGGTTTCACTGGTCCTGCTGAATTGCCCATCTTCTTCTAGCAACTGTGCCTGGTCTTTTGTCAGGAACAGGTTTCAGGTGGATGTGATGTATCCAAGAATGAATGTCATTGACTTTGACAGCAATGGGAGTAGTCAGGATCACAATGTGAAGGTCTTTCCAGTGTGGAACCAGAGTCTCCTTTTGATGATGTGTCACCCACACCAGGTCTCCTGGTTGGTAGTCATGAGGTTTAATAGGTGGCAGATCATACAGGTGGCAGAGCAATGGAAACGTCTGTCCTGAGTCCTTTGTAACATCTGTTTTGACTGGAGTAAACAGTCCATCCTGAGTCCTTTGTAACATTCATAATGACTGGAGTAAGGTAAAATTAGATATCTCAGCAATTAAATCAGACCTAAGTTTTGAGCAGATTGGAGGGGGCCTCCCAAACATTATCTCATAGGGGGTTAGATCCTCCATGTAAGGGGTATTTCTAACCAGGAGGAGGCAAAAGGAAGGAGTGCCATCCAGTCCTTGCCAATCCCTAAGGTTAATTTAGTTAAGGTCTCCTTTGTTTCTCCATATTCTATTTTTGCTGAACTATCCCAGAATGATTGACATATAAGCAGTGGGTTTCTCCAAAGGGAATTTACTTTTGACTTAGCATTTTCAGCCTGTATAGGGGACAGGGATGATGTACTCTCTTTGGTAACTGCTTCCTGCTGAAATTGGGGTGTTGGTTGTCCAGGCCCAGGAAGACTGAAAGGCTAGTCAAAGGCCAGGCAATAGGGCATTTATCAGGAGCATCTGACTTGTTGTTGTAGGTGAAGGGACAGGGAGCAATCACAACAGCTGGACTGGTTTATATCAGATTTCAGCAAATCCAGAGCTCAGCGGTTTGCAATCCACAGGTGTTTCCTGGATGATGTCTGTTAAATCTGCTGAGACAAATATAGGCTAAGGACAGAAGTTAAAATCTGGGAGCTTAAAAGAAAACCTTATATTTGGAACTTCTATTTATCTGGAGTCCTTTTGACCTGTGACAAGTGGATTCAAGCCTTATGACCTTTTTGACTCCTTGAAGTTTACATGAATTTTTAGTTTACCAAAGGAGATGCACATTCTAGATATATTAGCATTTTCATTGTATGGAAATCCACATTGTAGAAAAAGCAGTTAATAGGTGTCTGTAAAACAGCTGGAACAGATTTACTCTTTGGAGATATAGCAAAAGCTATGGCTTTGGGTTAGCCTGATGAAAAACATGTTTAAGTCTATACTTAGAAGACAACCAAAGGAAATTTGAATCTTAAGCTTATGACTAAGTAGTGAGTAGTCAATGCTCTATCAGTTCATCAACACTTCATTTATTAATGTTAAAACTCTGTACCTTTATAGCTTATACTTACATATCTTAAATTACATTCAGAGACTCTGAGAACTTATTTAAGTTTTTATATCCTTAGACCTTGCATGGACTTTGAACTATTTTTTTTCCATCAAATCATTTACCAGAGACAAGGGTAATATGAAGTCTGTGAGCAAGGCAAATCTGTTTTACCTTTTCTTAACAATAGACATAGTAGCTTTAACTAACTAATGAACTGAACAATGAACCAACAAGGTGGCTGTAGCCTTGAGGGAAGGAGCTGATTGTCTGCTGTTCCTCAGCTAACAAATCTACTGTTAGCTTAGCTGTCAATGTCAGAGATCTGAGAAGGATTTTCCAAAATGACAGAGACTATTTCATACCCAGACAGTCATTGCAAGCTCCCATGGTCCCCATGGTGTTGGGGCCAGAGGTACCAGGACATTAGTCTTGGCTGCCAGGCTCAGAAGATAAGTTTTCCTGTGTAGGAGGAACATGGGGGAACTGATCTTGCCTTGTCTAAGCAAAGTAGTACAATCAACTCTCCAGTGTCCTGCTTGTCCACAGTTTGGGCTGAGCCCTGGCAGCAGGCGAGGCGTTAGGGCAGTCTTGCCCAGTGGTCAGCTGGTTAGCATTACCATCGTCCAGGTGGAGTTGTCTGTTGCTGGCTGTATCCATTGTCTTCTTGGAGATCTTGGGAGTCACTGCTAGGATCTGAGAGACTCTGTCTGTCATAAATCTCTTATATGCCACATTCAGCAAATGTCTGGCAGTTTGAGGACTTGAGCCAAACAACCCATGTTTGTTTTTAGTTATTTGTTTTAGGCTATACCTTGAGAACACATAAGGGGCTAAATAAAATTTTTCCTGTACTTGATCACATTGGTACTTATCATGATTTACAATAAGTATAGTTCTGAACATCTTAAGGTTTAATGATCTTTAACAGTTTACAGTAAGTTAGCTTTAAAAATGACAATTTCTGAATTGAAGCTTTTTTTAGTATCAAGATAAGACTTTTAACACATAAGCACAGTCTACAAAGAAACTGAGAATGTTCCTGATCCATTTATAGTACCATTACAGAATATAAGTTTCTTATATGACTCAGTTTACCAGAGTAGCAACAGCTTAGCAATGCTACCAA
Organism: Peromyscus nudipes; assembly: GCA_902168325.1. NCBI lineage: Eukaryota > Metazoa > Chordata > Mammalia > Rodentia > Cricetidae > Peromyscus > Peromyscus nudipes. The sequence goes on along the minus strand of CABHPH010160555.1, from coordinate 23,797 downwards.
AAACAGAGGTTAGATACATATCTTTAAATCAGTTTTTCATAAGTTTAAATAAACCTTAAGTAAGGAGTGACATTTTCTAAGCCAACAGTTTTCATTTTTTGTGGTGCATTGTTATGCAAATATCTGACATACAGGCTGCCCTGAGCTACTCCTGGAAAAAGGTTCTTTGACCCCTAAGGTCAAGAAACTGCTCCAAGCCCTTTGCCAGACTGTTTAAGGTCATTATCTTGTTACATCAGAAGATAGAAATATCATATCACAATTTCTGTTGCTTAGTAGTTGCAACTCTAACTTTAGTTGGCCAGTGACCACCTTGGGTGTACACTGGAGTATACTACTGGTGTAATCATGAACCTTTCTCACAGTGAGCCTTTAAACATAAAAATCATGTTTGGGGTTGACATATTTTAGTTAACAAAAACAGTTAGTCAGAAGCAGAACTAAAAGGGTTAAAAGGCAAGGTTAGCACATTTGAGCATTTGGCCAGAACTATAGACAATGATGAATTAGGTCTTTGTTTTAAGATTACCTATGTAGCCTTCTGATTATTAACCCAGTATTAAAGTTTTAAGTTAACTTTTTTTGTTACAAATATTACAGATTTTTAACCATACCTAGTAATTTATAAGCCAATAATTTTTTAGCTGCTCTGCTCTTCCCTCTTCTGCTCTCCTAGTTTTGATCCTAGAGACCAAGAAATTAAAAGCAAGTCTAGGTCTGAAAAGTAGTGGATCATAACCCAATTCCAGAGCCAGCCCTTCAATAAAACAGAATGGCACAAAACAACTTTAATATTATTCATATCCAATTGATATTTGAATCCCTATTACATTAGACCCAGAGATAAATTCTGAGCCCAGGTGGCTTGCTGCAACAGTAACAGTTGAGCTATAACCAAGACACACAGAACACAGTAGACTCATACATTCAAGACCAGTCAGATACAGACCTGCAGTGGCCACGTTCATGTGTTCAAAACAGAGAGACAAAATTGTCCTTACTTCCTCCAGCTGTAATTTCAAGGGGGAAGGGATGCTGCAGAATCTAATTACCACAGTGTTGTAGCAGAAATGGCTTCCTGCTTCCCTGCCAGAGACTGTGGGTCTTTAAGCTGCTTACTGAACCCAAATTGTGGGTTCCAGCCTTGGCTTAAAGGAGCCAAGGTGTAGTTCTCCAAGAACAGCACTTTCTTTTTTAAAGTTTTGGGAGTGTTGTAATATGAGCTCTAAGCGCATAAGAGAAGATGAGGTAGTTTGTCCCATAATGTCAAAGTATAAAACAAGACAGAGACCAACACAGAAGAGCAGCATCAAAAAACAGTGAGAAAGAGAAACTGGATGCAGACAACCAAGACAAAAACAGACAAATAAGAGAGACAAGACGTGGGCTGCTAAAGACACCATCTCGAGTCTTGGGACCTGGGACCTGGGACCTGGGTCCAAGCCAGGGAACCCTTGAGATCCTGTCCAATTTGGGACACCAATCTCTGGGTACTGCCCCACCTGGAAGAGATCCCATCTCTCCAACAACTGAAGAGACTGTATCTAAACTGGAACCCCTGGGGTAAGAGAGGTGTCCCTTCTCTTCCCTAGACTCAGGAGTGCTGCTGCATTTGGCCTCCTTATTGAGTCGAAATCCTGGCACCAAAATCTTACCTGCATCTCGAGGACTCAGACTCTGCCTATGGGACACTTCCATCCTGTTCCTCAATGGGGCATCTTGGTGTGACCTCCAAATGTTACACCTAGCCCGTTATGTGACACAAAGAAGGAGAGAGACAATACCTATGGATTCCAAAGATTTTGTTAAATTACCACATAAGTGGGTCACTGATAGATCAGGACAAGGGACTCAGGAGCCTGGTTTCTCCTGACAGCATCAAGCAGCGCAGAAGTGGGGTTTATAAACAAAAATTTCATAAACATTTGTTACCAAGTTAGGTACAATTTTCACCAATTAGGATTTAGAGATTAGGGGCTTCCTTGAGTGTTCCATCATTGTCAATGGGTATATAATGCAAACCTTTCCATCCAATCAATCAGACTCATTTGTTCCTTCTGTTGTTAGGAACAGTCACAATGTTTCTAAAGAACTAAAGATGCATAACAACCATTTCTATGGTTTAAGGAGGAGGTGGGTCAGCTGTTGGAAGGTTCTCAGCTCTCCTGGGGCTTGGGAACCTGAATTTAATTTCACCCTACAGGTAAAATGGAGTCTGAAGTCAAAACTGTTAAGAGCTGTAGTGAGTCGTGATGCAGACACAGCAGATAACAATTGACGTTATCCCACCAGATGAATAATTTTCTGGTGGAGGAGAACTCTGTTCAAGCAAGGCTTAGGGGACCACTGACTCTGAAAACTCCTGTTTCTGTCTGTAATCTCACATGTGCAAAAATAGCTGTGGAATCTCCCCATTACCATACATTTTCATGTAATGTGTACATGTAATCTCATTATTGCATCTCAGTCTTATAGGCACATATATCTATGGATGGTCAGAAAGATGACTTCTCATTAAGCTGTGTAATTTTGATATATAGAAAATATACTAGGACATGCTTCATAATTACAACTGTTGTTCCACAAGGACTTTAAGACACTTAGGCCCTGTTTTTTTTTATCACTAACTCAGACTGGCATAAAGAAAACTATTTCTTTTCATTTCTAAGATAAGCCACATACTATTGGCTGGTTTTGGACCTCAGAACAATTTCAAACTAGACTAAATGTCTCTGTAAATGGAACATAAGTTTAAAAATTTACAGATGTTCACAAGGACAGAGTTGCAGATGTTTAACCAAGGTTATTAACACAAAGCAACTTAAAATACTCTGCCAGCATCTTTTGTCACATCTGGCTGATAAGGACCTACTCCCAGCAAAATCCCTCAGTAGCTTGTCTGACCAGGCACTGTGGCCCCAGCCTCAGGTCACAGTCTGTACACCAGGGACTTTAAGGCCAGGCATTGCCATGGTTACTTACCTCCCTCAGATGTAACATTTGTAACTCTTCCTTTTATTGAAAAAAGGCCTCCTATTAAATATGTAGATAGCTATATAGAACAAAGTAGAATTAGAAAGAATTAGAACTAGAAAGAACTAGAACTTAGAAGCAATTAGAACTTAGGAAGAACTAGAGTTGTAGAGAGAATTAGAGCTGTAACAGAAGAATAAAAGAACACGACCTGAACAGTTTGTGTGTGAATTTATTACAGATAAGAAATTTTTCTAAGTCCTGCTCCTGAAAAGCAATCTCTTAGCAACCATAGAAGTAGCCTGAGAGCTAGTCTCCAAGGCTGTTAGACAAAATGTCAGTACTTAGGCCAAGGTGCTTTGGCCTGTTCCCTTCACTAGGACTGGGTTACAGCCAACTGAATTGTTGCCCAAATGGAAATCTCCAAACAACTCAGGCTGTTGCCATGACTATATGTTTCTCTCTGCAAACCAACACTAAGTCCCTTTTGCTGAAGACAATTTGAACATAGAGAGGTCAAGCTGCTGCCTATGTAGAACCTTTGTCCTCACATTCTAGTGGTTTTGGTATGGAAATCATTTTAAATATATGCCTGATCATTTGGTTGGTGTTGAAAATGGTGAAGAGAAATAATTTTTGAAACCACGAGTAAACCTTTACATACACTTCATCTGCTAAATTAATGATAGATTCAATTTTAGCTTTACAACTTAAAAAATGTGTTTTCTTTTTGTGGAATCTGGAAGAGAAAGGGGAGCATGAAGAGGGAAGAGGTGACTGTTGTCCTTACTCTGACTCAGTGATGAAATACAGATGGCTTGAGATCAGATATGGAGATTTAAAAAGGCAAATGTATTGGAGAGGAAATTTGGAGGCAAATTTGACAGGGTTTTGATTCTGAGGTCCAACAAGTAAGAAAGAGACACTAAATTCCAAGTTAGTACTTTTAACACAGGCAGATAGTGTGGTGTTAGGACCATTTTTTGAGAGAGCAAAACACCAGGAATATTATACATCATAGAAATAAAACTGAACACAATTAGTGGCTCCATGCTGCTCCTGGTACTGGAGACACAGTGAAGAGCAAGTGAGGGAAGTAGGAGGAAACAAATTGTTGAATGCATAAGGATGGTAATTTGTGGTGATATTTTGTTCTACCCTAATAAAACTGGTCTGAAGATCAGAGAACAGAACAAGCCACTAGATTAAACATAGAGGTCAGGCAGTGGTGGCACACACCTTTAATCCTAGCACTCGGGAGGCAGAGATCTGTCTGGATCCCTGTGAGTTCAAAGCCACCCTGGACTACATGAGATTGACTCAGTCTAAGAGAGAAACGGAGCCAGGCAGTGGTGGTACACACCTTTAATCCCAATACTTGGGAGTCACACGCCTTTAATCCCAGCAATTGAGACATCATGCCTTTGCTTGGGAAACACACACACTTTTAATCCCAACACTAAGAAGGAAGTGATATAGCTGGGCAGAGAAAGGTATATAAAGCGTGAGGAGACAGGAACTAAAGCTTTTGGGCTGAAGGTTATTTGGACAGAGGCCCTTTTCAGCTGAGGAAGCCCTTTTGGCTGGCTGATGATTCAAATTTTTCAGCTGAGGACTCAGAGGCTTTCAAACAGAGGATTTGTGGAGTTGGCAAGGAAAGATACGGCAGTGGATTGTTCCTTTGTCTCTCTGGTCTTTCAGTATTTACCCCAATATCTGGCTCTGGGTTTTTTACTATAAGACCATTTTAGAAATCAAGCAACAGTAATTACATAGTGGGAATGTACTTTATAGTTCTAAGTATGAAGAACTAAGTTGACATGAAGGAAATGATAAGGATGTGATTAAACAATGATGAGCAAGAATATGGAGGTGAGCTGTTTCAGCACATCTTTTTAAGAATATGCTATATGGAGTGACTAGTGAGGTGGACACAGACTTATGGATATTTAGGTACTCTGCATTCCAGGCAAAGAAATTAGTTAGACCAGAAGGTCTAAGACAGTGATCTTAAGCTATGGATTTTATTACATATTAGATACTTACATTATGATTTATAATAGTAGCAAAATTACAGTTATGAAGTAGCAATGAAACAGTTTTACGGTTGGAGGATCACCACTACATAAGGAATTGTATTAAAAGGTTATAGCATTGAGAAGGTTGAGAGTCACTGGTCTAACATACGAGTAAACTACATATGTCCCAGAAACAAATGTTCTGAGTTGTTAGAGTAACCAGGTGAGTGGAGGGAATGGAAGTTGATATAATAAAAAAATTGAGCAGGAACTCAAATGTTAGCAAGAGTGTGAAAGTGTGCAGGTTTAAGTAAGGAATTTCAATTTTATGCTAATACCAATAAGAAAATAATGAAATAGTTTGTTGCTATGCAAAATATTTTGAGTTTAAGGGAATGAGAACACAGGATACCTAAAAGAAGAATGAAATTAAAAATACCTAGTAGAGTGATATATTTGGTAGTGATTTTACAAGGTTACTCCTTCCTAAATGCTATCATTTCCTCTCAAAGAATTATGAGACAAATTATCAACTGAGGATAAGGGCTGAGAATGAATATGGGAGGTTTGGGGAAAGAAGAGAGGAGCAATATTATTTTGCAAATATACAAATAAAAACCAATTTTGGTAAGGTTTATCCAGGTTTTATTTTTATTAAGCTAGTGCTAACAGGTTAAAGGAGAATGGAGGAGTTGACGGTGCTTCCAGGTGTTTGGTTATGATATTGTGTCGTAGGATAAGCATGAAGGATGATGAATGAGTAAAGGCATATACACAGATAGAGGTCTTCAGATGAGGGAGAAACTGCTTTACTGAAGGTATTAAAGTGAGCCATAAGTAGAATGTGGAGGAGGGAGAGAGAATGAGAACTGAAATTAATGTCCAGAAAGTAGTGCACATGGTCATGACGTGGACTTGAGTAAGTGAGAGGTGTGGAGAACTCATTCAAGGAAGTGAGAAGCCAGAAGTTTGGATGGACTCTTTTAATTAACTGGTTATTGGTGCTATCAAACCTCAAGTTTGGATTAGTAGCAGAGAATATGATGTGCCAGATGCTAAAATCAGTAAGTGATTTCAGCTAAGGAGTATATAATTTAATTACATGAGCTTCAAATTATCTTGAGCATTTAGAAAAAGACTAGAGAACAGTGACTTTGCTAGAATATGTCATTTTACAATGACTTCCCCATATATGATGTGTTTATTAAAGTACTGAGGTTGACCAGATGGTTAAGGAAAAAATGTTAACATAGAAAACAAAATAGTGAAATGTGTGAGAAATGAGAGTTTTGGTTAGTACAGGGAAGATAAACACAGGGAAATGGTGACATCAACTGATGAGAACTGAAAAGTGAACTAACCTTTCAGAAAAGCAGAGAAGAAAGAACAGTAAGAGGGGATGAGAAACACATGGAAGAGTAGAAGAGGCAGAATCCAAATGGGTATGCATTTCAAGAGGGAGGCAGGCTTTGCTATGTCTAAAGCTACACAATTTTCAGTTAAGGTAGTAACAGAAGAGTATTCTCTGTGTAGAGCAATCTGAGGATGGAAATGACTGTAGCAAAGTATTTATCTGTGGAACTATGAAGCTACATGTGGGATTGCCTTAGTTTTAAGATAGACTTAAAAGTAAGAGATGTAGTTTGGCAAGCATGAGTAATTCCTAATAAAAATAGATGTGAAGTCTTTGGGTGGAAGAATGAAGGGAACCAAAGGGAATAATGGGACTTAGAAAGGATTTGTAGTCATTGTTTTAAACAAAAGCTCTGTACATGAATAAATTCTCACATTTGTATTTCTATGTTTCCATATGGTAGTGAATGCATTAAAATAACGTTTAAGAAATATCTACCATCTATAGTTGATTCCACATTTGTCAAGTGTAGTGAACATATCTTATTCAACTTTGCTATCCAAATATCTACCACAGTGCAGTATAGCTATGACAGATAGTCTTTTTGAATTGGTTTTTACATCAAAATGATATTTTTGGATACAGCAATGGAATTAAAATGAATCACAGAAAAAGAAAGTTTCAGAAATGGTTTATAATGACAAGATAACGAGCTTAATCACTGTCCATGTTTGTCATGGAAATAGACACCCTTAAAGCAATGTCAGAAAGACATCTAAGAAAGTAACCCTGAGTTAACCTGCATAGCAGAGAGAACCATGGACAGAGCAGCAGTTTAGGAGTCATTGAAGTGGAAGGATGGATTACATAGAAAGAAAATACTCAGTTATCATCCAGAATTGAACTCTTTCCTCAACAACTAACCATGTCACTGGAGATAATTATTTAATATATTGCCACATACACAATTATTCAAGTATCTCCAAATTTTATTAAAAGCTTCAAGTAAAAGATAAGGATTCATTCAGGAAAGTTCAAGTCTTTCTAAGAAGAAAAAGAGTCTGTGGCATCTGTGATAAGATCCAAGGTATTTCTTATAGAAACTACTAAGAGAATTCTATTTTTATTGGAAATTGGCAAGAAATTGGATCAGCCTCTTTCCCCAGGTTCAAATGTGGGATACATAGTATCCTGGGAAGGGCAGGCTATTAATATTTATTTACCTCAGTCCTGAGTTAGAAACAGTTTTCTGGACAAGCACAACAAAGAAAGAGAACTGTGTATCCTTCTCTACCATGGCTTTGCCCCAGTAGAAAGCATGCCTGAGAGGTAAGACTAATGATGAGCAGTCCCACATCTCTGCTTAAAAGAATTAACTTTGGAACAATTTGTAGAAAAATCCACAGGTTAAAAAAAAAAAAGCATTACTGAAAACAATTGCGGTATTGGTGGAAAGTATGTAAGCGAGTTCTCAGAGCTTTGTGATTAAAAGGAACAGCAATCAAAACTTCAAAACAATCAAAAGTTAACCAGAGGAATCAAAGGAAAAGCCAAGACAGACCATGCAAGAATTACAGTTGGGGGATGGTAAGGGTATGTACAAAGAAGAGAAGTAATCATAGCAGGCAAGGTGTGCACCTGAAAGAGAACAATCAGAGCAGGACACAAGGAAGATTTGAAAATATTTCCCAAGACACACACACTGAACAAGTGTCACAGAACAGAAGCTCCAGGATCCGTAGGAAATTAAATATATACTCTGGTTGAACAATAACCTCATCAGATCAAGGGGTCACTCCTACAGAGCCAAATGAAAAATAAAATCACACATACCTTTGGTAGTCTTAAGGACTCGTGCCTGCCATAAGTCGTGTTCTATCAGAAGTGTTATCTGTAGGAAAAAATACAAGCTAATAATTCCTGAATAATAAAAGGGGAATAAATAAGCTCCCTAAAGTGAGAAAGGTGTTCCAAAGCCATACATGCATATAGTAGCAAAGCAATAAGAGAAAACTATAGCTTACTAAGGAGGATTAATCCAAGCTTTAAACAACAAGAACAAAAACTTGTTTATGCTGACCAAGGTTCTGCCTTGACATCCAGGTTAAAAGATAAAAGGGACAAAGTCTGAATAGAGATACTAGAGGTTACACACTATATCTGAGGTATATTTCATAGCCAATTCAACCAATCTATTAAATAAATGAATAAATGACCAAATAAAATAATATCATCAACTATGGGGTAAGCAGGGGGAATCAGGATCTTGACATATTATAATAAATTATCTGAAATGCAGGATATTAAGCAAAACTTACTAGAAGCAATCAAACCAGAAAATATGACCAGCATTTATAAGTATACTCACAGAACTACAGTGGACCATGTGTAGATAAAGATGATATGCTGTCAGTATTTCCTTATATAAAGAATCAGTAAAGAAACATTCCTTTCTTTAAAAAAAAGAAGCACATTGAAACTCTAGAATTGAAAAGCATAACAACTGACATGGGGCTTCAGTAAGAGTGAATAGAAAAAAGGGAGGGAAAGGAAGAGAAGAAATAGTAAGGGGAAAGTCTGGTCGAAGAAACAGTAAGCGAAAACTTGCTGAAGTTGATGAAAAACATTCATTTGTACATACAAAACTTAAAAAGCTCCCACTAGGAGAAGTGCATCTGAACCTATAGCTAGACAAATTACAATAAAAAACAATGGTAGCAAAAGACAAAGAAAAAAATCCAGAAGGCAGCAAGATAAAAATGACAGGGACAAGGGAGCCCAAGTGAGACTATTTTAACGGCAGATGTCTCATCAGAAACAATGGAAGTTGGAGGCAGTGGGATGACATATTCAGAATGGTAAAAGTGAAAATTGTCAACCAAAACTTTTTCCAGAAAAAAGTCACCTGTCAAAAATGAAGGCAGAATAAAGAAATTCCAAGATACATAAAAACTAAGAGAATTTGTTCTTTATAGACCTGTCTTTAAAGAAGGGGTTCTTCAGGTTGAGTGTCAATGATATCAGACAGTACTTTCAATCCATCCCCTGACAAACTCTATCATTAAAATAAGTATGTAGGCAATTATAGAAGATAATGTAATTGATCAATTATCTAGTCAGAAAATCTATAGAGAAACCAAGAACTTGTATTATACTATAGACTAAATGGACTTGACAGACATACGTAGAACACACCACCAGCACTAACAGAAAACACATTTATCTGAACACCTATCTGACATTTTCCAGGATTGCTCACATGGTAGGCTACAAGATAAATCTTTTTAATTTATGAAGATTAAAATCATATCAAATATTTTTAATGACAATGATATGAGACTAGAAACCAGTAACAAAATTTTGAAAGACCAACAAGGATGGAGAATAAATGACCTCCCTAAACAACTTGTATATCAGAAAATTGAAAAGGGTAAACACTGCATCTACAGCCAATCATAAACATAGAGAACACAACAAAAAAGATTTTGAGAGGGAAGTTTATAACAATAAATGATGTTATTAAGAGAAAGAGAAAAAGTGGCTAGGGTTGTGGCTTGGTCTGTAAAATATTTGGATATCAGTCACAAGGATCTAAGTTGGATCCCTGGAAGACATTTTATAAATAAAAAAGCCAGAAAGAATTTCTGTAATCCCAGGACGTTGAACACTGAGACTTGTAGATCCCAGAGGCTCACTGACCAGCTAGCATAACCCAATCTGCAAGTGCCAGGTCGCTGAGAAGCTCTGCCTTTAAAAAGAGGTTGGAGGGTGCCTGAGGAATGACACCCAAGGTTGCCTTCTGACCTCTTCATACACATGTGTACATGGGGATGCACAATATCACATGCACATGAACATGCATAGACAGACAGACACACACACACACATGCACATACACACACAGCAAAAGATTAAAAAAGAAAAGCTCTCACACAACCTAAGGTCACAACTCAAGAAACTAAGAAAACAAGAAAAGTCTAGGCACAAATTTAACAGGATAGAGGAGAAATAAAAGAAATATAGGGTAAAGAAACAAGAGAAAAATCTCAACAAATGAGGTGTTATTTATAAATGTTTTTTTAATGGACAACTTTTAGACACAGTAAGAATAAAATAGACAATGCTCAAGCAAATAGAAGCAGAAATGAAAGAACATTACATCTGAAGACACTTGAATTTAAAGGATGGTGGGTGTAACCGTGAGCAACTTCACTGTAATGAATTGTTATATGCTATTATAAAACATATCTAGAAGAAATGAATAAATTCTTAAACACACAAACAAACTACAATGACTAATGATCAACAATAAATCAGAAGACTGAGCAATAAGAAGTCTCCCACCAAAGAAAAGCTCTAAACCAGATGTCCTGGAGGATGAATTCTACCAAGCATTTGTAGAGTAATTAATGACAGTCTTAAAATCTTACACAGGAATGAGAAAAAGGAACCTTTCCAGGCTTGTCTTAAGAGGCCAGCATTATCTTCACATAAGGCCAGATAAAGACTCTGAAAGAAATGAAAATTACCATTCAATATCATTAATGAACATGGATGTAAAAATCTTAAGCAAAACTAGCAAGTTAAGAGCAGTATCATATTAAGAAGATCACATTCCATAATTAGGCACGTTTTATCCTTTATAGGCAAAATGGTTTAATACAATCTAATTAATCACTGTGTGACATCCTGTTACTGAATAGAGGATAAAAATAATATGATAATCTCAATGGATATATGAAAAGTATGTGATAAAAGTTATCCATTTATATATATACATACTTTTAAAATCTCTTAGAAGTTAACTATTGAAGAACTTTACCTCAACATAATAAAGGCCATACATGACAAGTCCACCTTTTAAGATGGAAATTGCAAAGATACGAGATAAGGAGTTTTTAATATAATATTTTATTAATTTTTGAGAATTTAATATAGTATATTTTGATCATAGTCACTACAAACTCCTCGACCAAGCTCTTCTTAGGTACACCCTCACCTTCCTTCCCCCTCTCAATTTCGTGTCCTTTTCTTTTTTTTTTTTTTTTTTTTTTGGTTTTTCGAGACAGGGTTTCTCTGTGTAGCTTTGCGCCTTTCCTGGAACTCACTTGGTAGCCCAGGCTGGCCTCGAACTCACAGAGATCCGCCTGGCTTTGCCTCCCGAGTGCTGGGATTAAAGGCGTGCGCCACCACCGCCCGGCTCCTTTTCTTTTTTAATAATTCATCAAATTGAATTTATGATGGCCATATACTCCTAGGTGGGGGACCATTCACTGGAGGATGTTTGATCTACCAGGGCCACAGCTTTTTTTCCTTTTATTGAAAATTGCTCTTTTACTCACATAATATATCCTTATTACTGTTTCCCCTCCCTCTACTCCTCCTAGTTTCTCCCCACCTCCACTCTCATCCAGATCCATCCCCCTTTAGACTCTAATAAGAAGATGAACAGGCTTTTAAGGGATAATAATAAAATAGGATAAAAAAAAAAAAACTATTACATCAGAATAAGACAAAACAAACAGAAGAAAGAGAGAGAGCCTGAGAAAAGGCACAAGAAACGGATATAGATGCAGAGACCAAATCCTTTGCACCCTCAGGAAATCTATAAAAACACTAATCTGGAAACCACAGTATATATGCAAAGGACACTCTTTCTGTCTCCTCTTCATGAAGAATTCTTGATCATTGGTCGGAGGGATTTAATGAAGACATCCGTTTTCGGGCTAAGTGTTCCAAGGTCTCTCATTCTCTGCATAATGCCTAACTGTGCACACTTGTTTGCACTTGCTTCAGGAGGAAGATTCTTTGATGATGGCCAAGTAAGGGACTGATCTATGAGTACAGTGGAATATTATTAGGAGCCATTTTATTGCTAATTTTTTTTAGAAGAGCAGTATTTTTTTTAAACAACTGTTTCTTGACCAGAAGCCAACACATGTCAATAGCTCCTCAGCTAGGGATGTGGGCTCATGTCTTCATGTTAAAGTGCTGTTTGACCAAGCCAACACTGTGCTCAACTGCCATGTCCCCTCTTCTCTCTTTCCTTTCCCATATCTATTCAAATTCCTCTTAATATTACATCTCTCTCAAAGTCCAGGCAGTGACCTGATTCACCATATCTGGGTAAAAACATTGTATTACCTCCTTTTAGTCTATTGTTTAACATAAATTGAAACTGCTTCTAAATTCTATCTCACCCCAGCCAGAATGGCTGATCAATTAAAAAATTGAAAAATAAAAGACAACACATGCTGGTTGAGGATGTGGGGTACAGGGTAACCCCAGGCACTGTTGGTGGGAGAGGAAATTGCTGCAGTCACTCTGTAAATTAGTATAATAGTTCATCAATACACTAGAAATAGATTTAATATATGACACAGTTAGACCACCCCAGTCCTAAGAGAAAACAGTTCAAGACTGGGAACAGATTTATATCAAAGTAGGAAATACACCTTACTTAAAGGATAAAAGAAAAAATAAGGAGTATCATACATAATGAAACAGATTAGTACACAAACCCAATGACTGCTGACTTACTTTATGTTGTCAGTAGACAAGATCTAAGATGACATAATATCATAGTTACTTCTACATATCATTAAGTTGTAGCATATGTAGAGACAAGGAAGTATAATAGCAATAACCTAACAGTAACAGCTGAGAAAAAGCAGGAGGGGTGAAGGCTGTACACAAAAGCTTTTCATTCTTTCATTAAAATGTGAGTAAATAGGAAGTAGAATTTGATAATTTAAGATGCATATGTAAACACTTTAACCCAAACCAAGGACTAAAGTTAACTTAACGAACACCTGGAACATAGGCCTAAGTGCCAGTGTCAAATTTATAGAACTCTTAGAAGACTTAATATATATATATATATATTTATATCTATCTATCTATCTATATATCTATCTATATATATGTAATCATGTGTGTGTGTGTGTGTGTGCGCGCGCGCGCACGTGAGCATGCTTGAACATGCCATGGCATACTGGTAGAGGTCAGATGATAAGATGAAGGAGTCTGTTATCTCCTTAAGTCATGTAGGTTCTGGAGATTGGACTCAGGCTGCCAAGTTTGGCGGCAAGTACCTTTACTCATAGAGTAATCTCATCATCCAGAGTATAACTTTATGGTTTTAAATTAGGCCGTTATTTCTTAGACCAAAGGAAGAAATGTCAAAAGAAATGTACACATTGGATTGCATCAAAATTCCAGCTTCTGTGCCATGTAGGGGCACTCTTGATAAAGTGAAAAGACAACCCCAAGAACAGGAAGATTTATTTGCCAATTGTATCTTGATAAGTTCCTGACAGATTCATGAAATATATAGAGAATTCACAGAACTCAATAATATCCAAAAATCTTTTAAAATGTACCAGTTTTGAGCAGATACTTCTACACTGTTCCACAAATGACTAACACCATATAAAATGGATACACAGGAGTATTATGCACATAGGAAGATTCTCACTACATCAGAGAAATGCAAATCACAATAAAGCATCACTTCATATATACTACAATGGTTATTATTAATAAACAAATATAAAACAAATACAACAAACTTAATACTGATCTTGAGGGTGGGTAGAAATTGATACTGTCACAGGCTATTATTGGCAATATACAATTTAGTTATTTGGGGAAGAGTTTGACAGTTTGTCAAAACTTTAAAATAGTTACCACATGGATTGTTTAATTTTGTGTGTCAACTTGACTGAGCCAGGGAGGTGAGTATATCTGGCAAACATTATTTCTAGGTGTGTCTGCAAAGGTGTTTCCAGAAGGGGATTAGTGTTTGAACTGGTGAGCAGAGTGAAGCAGAGTTCCTTTCAGTTGTAGGTGTGCAGCATCTACCCCACAGAGGGTCTGAGCCTTCCAGTAGGGGTGTGCACCACCTACCAGTAAGCATCTCAGAAGATGGAAGTCAAAGGAAGGTTGGGTTGTCTCTGCCTCACTACATAATAGGTTTACCAATCATTCTTCTCCTTCCCTTTGTTAAATGTGATTTTTATCATTTTGATCTGGTTCTTAGGACTTTGAAATTAGTACTTTATTTCATAAGACTTCTTCATCCTTAAAATTGCAAATAAGAGATAGTAGGCTTTCTCAGCCTCTATAATAATGAGTCAATTACTTATCAGAACTCTCATCTCTCTCTCTCTCTCTCTCTCTCTCTCTCTCTCTCTCTCTCTCTCTCTCCATTGCTGAATTGGATCAGATAAGAAGCAAGAAGTTAGATGACTATATACGTAATATTTTTTGTCATTTTTGGAAAAGAAAAAAGTATAATAACACTAGTGTTGCTCCAAACATAGAAAACTAGAAAAACTACTGAGGAAAAATAAGGGTAAACTCAGCAATATGAATTCCCAGACTGAGAGCCACGTGTGGAACCTGAATGCATCAGCTAAGTCTGGAAACAGAGCCTCATGCCTTGTATTTGCAGGACTGAAAATGGAGGGAATGAAATATAAACTTTCACTTTGCAATTAGATAAATTACAAAGCTAAACCTCCATTATTATAAGGTCTCTATTTACTCTTATAGAAACTTATGGAAACTGATTGGAGAAGGAACAGCTGCTAAGTTGGGATGTAAGTGTGGGAGGAGCCCTACAGAAGTTGGAGTTACCAAGCCCTCAATTCTCATGTCTTTCTTCTCATGGGAAAGATCTCTACATCAACAGTGGTTTCAAGTCTTTCCATCACTACCAGAGACTGTAATTAAAAAATTAAAAAATAAAAGACAGCACATGTTGGTTGAGGATGTGCGGTACAGGGCACCCCCATGCACTATTGGTGGGAGAGTAAATTGCTGCAGCCACTCTGTAAATTAGTATGGTAGTTCATCAAAACACTAGAAATAGATATAATATATGACACAGTTAACCCACTTCTGGTCCTAAGAGAAAGCAGTTCAGGACTGAGAACAGATTTGTAAGTAATGATAAACCTTACTTAATAAAGATAAAAGAAGAAATAAGGGTTATCATACAGAGTGAAACAGATTAATAAGCAAACCCCACAACTGTTGACTTACTTTACTTTGTCAGTAGACAAGACCTCAGATGGCATAATATCATAGTTAGTTCTGTGATATTATAAAGTGCCCCTCCAAATGCTATAACCTAAAACATTTCTCTCAAGTTCTAACTTCAACCTCCTCCCCCTCTTTTTTCTAAGACTCAAGTCTAAGTTGCCACTAGTAGTGAAAGACAATGTATGAATAATGAGAATGTGGGCTAAAGGTCACATGAGAAATACCAAAATTTTCCAATTTATGCAAAAGGAAGTTCAAGGATGACTGTCGAAGAATAAATCACATTGAAGTGGGAGGCAGGAAGCTGAGCCCAGGTCAGAAGGAGGGCCAGCCAGAACCTTCTGAGGCCCCACTTCAGTGACTGACCTCTGCCGGCGATGCTTTCCCCTCGACAGCCTCCACAACCTACCCAAACAACACCATCATTTGAGAACTAAGTGTTCAAATATGTGTTTCTGTGAGGGAAATAATCACATTTCAACCTTTACACCCTTGACTAAAAGGGTGACCAGATGCAGTGCAAGAAGAATGTTGAGTAAATAACAAAAGGTTGTTTTATTGTTGATTTTTTTTTGCCCTAAAACACCTCAAAGGGACCTCTGGATTTCTTACAGACTAATTTTGGGTTAAGAAAAAAAAGGTAATTATACTTTTCAAGGACTACTCTACACTGATTTGGAATTGATAGTAATTTTAGGAGACCCAAAATGCTAAGGGCCCTCCAGGTAAAGAAACGAATTATGAAGTTTAGGTGATCAATAGATTTTTATCTTGCGTCTATCTCAAGAGGTCCTATTGGGTGACCTATTCCATCTCAGGTTACCTCCTCTATATATGGAGTAACAGGGAAACTGTCAGAATTTCCACAGTGTTTTTCTGGGCAATGGAGGAAGGGTCATAGAAACGGAAGCTATTCGAACTCCCTAGCTCCAGGAATCAATAAACCAACACCAATGTCCCATCCCTCTAGGGGCTGCAGTGATCCGTGCCACCACTAAGAAGTTGAAGGATATAGATAGAAATTTTTCCATATCTGTATCCAACTCCCCTCTTTGACGTGTGAAGGAGAAGGGCTGATCTTGGAGAATGACAGCGAGTTTTCAGAAACTGAAGAGAGTAGTGACTCTAGACCGCAGTGTTCTGCACAATATATGGCTTCCTCTTTTGAGCAGTTTAATGCATATTATTGTATCTGACAGGAAACTATGAGGCTGGCAGATGAGCTTTCTGTTTTTCAGCTACTTGCTTGTGAACACTACCAGAAGCGATTTGCTCTCAGGTGGCAAAGCCAGCAATTTACCTCCACACTTGTGCCACAGTGGGGTATCAGCTCTCTGGACCAATGTCATCAATTACTTTGCAGGAACTCTGACTATCTCTCCTGTCTACAACAGATCACACTGATTTGTTAGATTTGTGGTGTTATTCTCATTCGACATAGTGAGCACAAGGTAGTCACTATTCTGAACTTATTCCTGAGACACCTGTGTCGAAGATGATCGAGAAATAAATTTGAAATGCAGGCACATTCTCACTGCCATGTCTAGGGTTTCCATTGTGTGGGAGGTCTATCATTTTTAAGGCAATGGATAAGGTTTATTTTTGTTTTTCAATCCTTTCACCCCCTCGACTAGAAAACTGTCACAACGCTTGATATAGTAACTAGGGATTTATAGGAATGTATTTGCCATTCGGGCATATAATTCTGTTTTGAGTGAGGTCCAGAACAATGGAAAAAATGAGGACTGATCTACTGTGGAAGTTGGTCTGGTGCTGGAGCTGCTAGAACTGGCAAATCCAGGCCTGCTGGGTCACGGTTAGGTGGTGATGGTGTTCAGATCCTGTGGGACCACTGTAGAGAGTCACTGTGTGCCTAAAATGTAGGCATTATCTGACCCAAACCATACAGTAACACAAAATGGAAGTGGAATATGTGGAATAGTGTACAAGCAACCTGTGCGAGAAAATAAGTTACATATTCTCTCTATTACTTTTTCTCTCCCAGATGGCTCCCCCTGTGCTCATGATCAGTAGTGCATAGGAAAAGAAAGCTCAGAACTGATTGTCAGATAGTCCAAACTGATACACGGGTATTCTGAGCATCTACAATACTACAGTTCTTTGCTGGACCATCCCAGATGAGCAGTGGCAATGTAAATGCCTTGCATTGGGTAGCATGCTTGACAATGCATAACTGTCCTACTTCTTGATACTGCATGGTCAGATGTGTAATGATAGCTGATTTGACAAGGTCATCAGGAATTTTGAAAACAAAACAAAATTGGAAATTTACAAATAAGGTTATTTACACAAAAGTATCTAGAGAGATTTTGCCTGCCCCCCCCCCAAAAAAACAAACATGAAACTATATAGAAGGCCTTAACAATCAATTGAGGAGAATGATTCATTTTGTAGATATCATTTATTTGCTTTGCCTGGCTGCCTATGTTATTGATCAAGGAACTCATGAGAGCACTGACCCTGACAGCAATGATGTAAGTTATACAACATGAATTTCTATTCTTGGCTAGATTATAGGCAATGGCAGGAAGTCTGATGCCTTGTCCCCATATAGAAACATTCCTTAAGGGTGAATTAGTAGTTCTTTCTTCTACAATAAGAAGAAATAACAAATGCAAAACATGCCACATAGCATGATCATACATGATTACACATATGACCATATCTTATTAAGACAAGCAAACAGAGTTACACATGCCTAAACATTCTGCCCAATGCAAAGCATTTACATTGCCCTTTGGGATGGTCCACCCACCCTCATCTACCTTCAGGTAGGTGAATATGTCGATATTAAAACTACATTTATGGATGTGCAAATCAGAAAGTACAGGGATGGGAATAAACTGATACTGTTTTGGAGCTTCCTTGAGAGTGATGAGAATATTGTAGACCTCATTGTGATAGCATTGCATAATACTGCATTATAGATTTTAATGGGTAACTTTTATACACTATGAATCACATCTCAATGATGCTGAAAAAAGGGAGAGGTGGATAAAATCTCCCAAGGAAAAGGAGATGAAGTGTGTGAGACATTATTAAAGAAGAGCAATTCAAATATAGAAAATAACAAGCAGGAAGCTGGAGGAAATGATTGGAAGGTGAGTCCTGAGAATGTCAGCTGGGAATTGTAAGACATAGCCCATGTCTGCCTGTGGAACTCACTATGATAATGTCACCATTTTGCTTAATGAGTGAACAAATGCTTTGAGCCAGAGATCAATGAGATCCAAACACTGCTATAAGATTGATTTAGGCCTGGTAGGATTTTTAGTTTAGATAGACATCATTCTTACATTTTAAAATGCCATCATTATATGTCAATATGATTTCTCATTTTTTGTCAGTACATCTCTTCTATAGGAACCAAACTAACTGCTTTGTCATTTCTCATTTTTAAACTGTGTTTATCTTTCCTAATTCAATTCACCCCTACTGCAAGTCACTCTTCTATGACCTCTACTGATATTTTCAGGCCCAGTTTGAAATAAATTTCTCTAGAAATTTCCCTGATTGTATCCTATTTGCTTCTGATCATTTATCTGTGTTCCCCCTTCAACATACACAAATCTGGTATCTACGGTTATTGATATATTCTCTTCCATATAATTATTGTTACATTTGTGTGCATATATATGTACAACACACACACATTTTCCTTATATAAACTGATACTAGTTGTAACTAATTTGATTGTTGTTGAATATGTTTTAAATAACTATAATACAGGATTTGATATCCAAAAATTACTCAAAGATATTCTATGTCATAAAATACTCAAGAAAGCTCATATTCTCTTAATATACTAATATACTATAGTTGAAAGCTGTTCCACCCAATTTCACGTGTTGAAATAAACCCTCAATATGATAGCATTGAGATGAGGGTCTTTGGAAAGGCTGTCAGGGTAGAACTTTTGTGAACAAAATTTAAAAAGAGGAAGGAAAACTGTAAAGAGAGGTACAGGGCTGGTGATGTAAGTCAGTGGTAGAGAGTTCGTCTAGCCTCTGTTAGGTCTTGGATTGATCAACCCAATGTGTGTGTGTGTGTGTGTGTGTGTGTGTGTGTGTGTGTGTGTGTGTGTGTGTGTGTGAGAGAGAGAGAGAGAGAGAGAGAGAGAGAGAGAGAGAGAGAGATGGAAAATTTCTCTGTGCTTTTTACACTCTACACCTATAAGGATGTGACAACAAAGCTATTTGAAATAGGGCCTTTACTGGTCACTGGACTTGGTCTCTTAATTCGTTATTGCCTATCACACCTTCCAGATCTATGGTAAGTAAAAGTTTGCGGTTTAAACCAGCCAGTCTTTGGTATTCTATTACAGCAGCTGACTAGGATGCTTTCCTTCAGATCATCTGGACACATTTAATTTTCACTATGAAAGTCTGAATGGCTCTAACCTCCATTTTCAGAATGTGTAATATAGAATATATACTTCGCAGATGGTCCTATTGTCACAGAAACACTATAAAACACATCTCTCTAACTAACGTTCTCTCTTTCTGACATTTTATAACTAACACTAGCTCCCAATGACAATGACCTGGCAAAGACATAGCTGTCTTGGTAAACTGTCATCATTGTGACTTCACTGTAGGCACAAAAACAAAACAAACAAACAAACAAAAACAACTATATTAAGTATAAGAAGGACAGTCTCATTCAGTGTCTTGTTTGGGAGGTGTATGCCACATCTTGTTGATTGATTTTTGACCATATTCAGATTTTGTTATCAACTTATCACTTGCTGTAAGGAAAAGGACTTTCAGTGAATGGGAAGATTGTTCATCACAGTCTTTAGCATTAAGTGCTGACATTTAGGAGAATCTGACATGAACCCACACAAGCTCACTGCTCTCTTGGTCTTTTTGACCAAGTGATGAAGAATGAATTGATTTTTTAATCTTTAATTTCATGTACAAAACTATCTTGCCTGTAAGAATTTGATTTTACTTAAAAATGTGCTCACCTTAAATGCAGAAGACTTTAACTCATTTCAAATTCTGGCTTTTACAAGATAGTTCTTTCACTGTGTGTTGGATGAATTTGGAGAGCTTTGATTACAATTGCTTTAACACAATTTTAAGAAGTATTTATGCAGATTAAGTGAACTAAAGTTAGAAAATTGACTTAGAAATTAAAAATATTATACAGATAAGGTTAGCACTATTATAAGATTAAAAGTGTCAAATCTATATTTCAGAATAAAAGAGAATCTAAAAATAAGTGAGTTATTATTCTTAAAAGAAGCTTTGAGAAAATTAATCTTTATTTTGGCTCATGAGATAAATTGATATATAAGCACCCAAACTTAAATATTGAATTAAAATGAATACTACAGCATGCATTTGAAAAGTTCAAAAAGGTTGGGTCATTTTGAGTAAAATTAAATAAGTTTAAGTGGGCCAAGTTTTCTAATTACAAGTGATGTGCAGAGGATTCTGGGAAACAGATTGAGCTTACTGCTAGAAGAAAGTCTTATCAGAGATGTAACTTATAAGTGGCATGCCTGTGAAATTATTGTTTTAAGGAAGAGTCAAATGGAACAGCTGGGTATCAACATAACCCAATCTATAGCAATGGGAGACTCAGGAGAAGACTGAGCTTGCAAAGTGGAGATACTGTTTCTGTGGCAGATGTGCTGCTTCAGATATTTAGCATATGATCCAGCATACGTATCCAGCAATGAATATATATATATATATATATAATGTGTGTGTGAATGTACGTATGTATGTATGTATATCCAGCAATGAATATATATATGTATATATGTATGTATGTATATCCAGTAATGAATATTAGGAAGCACATAGAAAGGTGAAAGTAAAGCAGGTTCTTGAACTCACCAAGAAATCGAAAAAAATGCAGCAAGACAGGATCTTAGTCATGGACTATCCGGACTTAGGATCTAGTTATGAAACCTGAACTCATGATTAGACAGTGGTTTGCTGAAACAAGACAGAAGTCCAGGTACATATAGTTGGGAACAGCAGCAATACTACTAGTGTTGATGATTCTATCTGTGCATTTTTATTCCTCGTTAATACATGAAGAATATTGGTTTGAGGCATATAGCTAGGCCTTTTGTGATGAGACAGGATTAGACATGGCAATTTAAGAGATGCACTAGGTGGAAGAGGACTACATATAAAAGATGTAGTTAATGCCTATATAAGGCCTTACAAAAAGATTTATTTTAGAGTTTCCAGGTGTTGGCCAGATGCTCTGATTGTGACCTTGGTGCTGGAATACAAACAATGGTCTTCATGATTGCACAAGTGCTCTTAACTGTTAGGCCATCTCTCTAGTCTGTACTTATATCATTCTTATCTGAAGTAATGGTTTGGGGTTCTTACCAGCAAAAGGAAAAGTCAATCTAAATAAAGGCCAATAAGATGAAGAACAAAAGGATTTTATTCTCTGGGAGAATATGGTTCTTGGTGGATGTTATTTTTTCAGATCTCTTGCTCTTGCTTAACATCAATATTTTGTGGATATAGTTGTGATTTAAAGTTAATATAGCTTCATGCCTTCCACTCTTCATAAGAATCAAGTGCAATATAAAGTTTCATCACACAGCTTGACTATGGTGCATCCTCCTAGGAAAGCTGCCTGGTGACTGTGCGAATCGTACAGAAATAACTTGGTGAACATCGAAGATGATGAACTCAGAAACTTTTAAAATTTAACAATGTACAATACGTCACACTCTGAAAGCTTCCCTTCCTGGTGCCATATTCAGGATATTTTCATATTTTCTCTAAGGAAATATTTCCTTTCTCACACAAAGAAAAAATAGGCACTAAACTGGAAATACACAAAATAAATTATAACAAGAAGGTCCCCTCATGCTATTTCTAACCAATACTAGAAAATTCATTGTGCCTCTAGGGTTTATTTTAAGGATACATGTATAGATCAGTTTCAGTATTAAGGCTTCTGGAATAGATAGTTCCATCATGTTAGTAATTTCTGGAAATAACTTAAAAGCCTTCTCTATGTAAATGTTTATTTTAGTTCAACTAATACTTCTTGAGTCTCTTTGAACAACACTACATATGGAGGAAAGACAATGATAAAAATATGGATCTCTCCACACT
Source organism: Peromyscus nudipes (assembly GCA_902168325.1). NCBI lineage: Eukaryota > Metazoa > Chordata > Mammalia > Rodentia > Cricetidae > Peromyscus > Peromyscus nudipes. The sequence continues at coordinate 1,280 of CABHPH010160555.1, read as the reverse complement.
TTTCGTAACTTGTTAGCTGGTTATGCCAAAGGAACTGCACATTTATTTTTCTTTTGGGTAAAATTACCACTACGGAATATTGAAATCTCAGAGAGCAAAGCTTGTTTTACTTTTTGTTGTTGACCTTTCTACTTTCTTGCTGTGCATTTTACACATGAGTAATTTCACAGGTTCCACTACTGTATATTTCAATATTTATTTCTGGTGAGTCTGGTATACATTTAAAAATCAATATCCAATCAAGATTTACAGATGGATCCCTTCATTCTAAATATCTAGGACTAGGATTGCACATGTAGTGGAAGTATTAAACCCCCCTTTTATCAAGACTTAACATTCACAGCAGTAGTATCTATAATCAAGCAGTACATTGAATGGCTGCTTTCCAGAATGTATTAAACCTAAGCCTGAAATCTGCACCCTTTGACTAGCCTTTCCCTGTGCCCCACCACATGGTGAATAACATTCATTTTTTTTAGCTGCAAGGTAGATTTTGTTTTCTATTGTAATATTTCATAAAATATCATTGCTGCACACATACCAGAACCTTAAATAAAATATGAGTTAAAAGACCCTGCAGAAAGGATCACAGCAGGAGATGTTAACATTGAATGGAACAGCTTCAGAGACAGTCAAATCAAGAGTGAGAAAGCCCTTCTTACCTTATAGTTTTGTCTCATTGTTCTGCACACTTGATAAGCTGCAAACGTAGATATGCTTATATAGTTTTTTCCCAATGATTTTAAAATATGTCACTTTTTGGATAAATATGAATGTTTTGAGTACATGTAATAGTCTGATAGTATGTCTTAAGGTTCTTTAAAATGGAACAAGGACATCTGTGCTTGTGAGTCTAGCATTTAACAGCTGAGATATTTCTCCAGCCAGGAATGAGGATATTTTTAAGTAAAATAAATTAATAACTGTATTTAGTAATTGACAATTCTTTTTTATTTATTTTTTTTATTTTTATTTTTTTTGGTTTTTCGAGACAGGGTTTCTCTGTGTAGCTTTGCGCCTCTCCTGGAACTCACTTGGTAGCCCAGGCTGGCCTCGAACTCACAGAGATCCGCCTGGCTCTGCCTCCCGAGTGCTGGGATTAAAGGCGTGCGCCACCACCGCCTGGCTCTTTTTTATTTTTATTTATTTTTATTTATTTTATTTTATTTTACAATACCATTCAGTTCTACATATCAGCCACGGATTCCCTTGTTCTCCCCACTCCCGCCACCTTCCCCTTCCCCCCAGCCCACCCCCCATTCCCACCTCCTCCAGGGCAA
>CABHPH010160554.1:0-15268 GCA_902168325.1 Peromyscus nudipes | reverse complement strand
AGTAAACCAGTAATTGTTGCACAGTAAGAAATGCAGTGACATAGGATTATTTTTGAAAAAGATGTATTTATTTTAAATGTTTGGGTGTTTTGCCTGTCTATATGTCTGTAATGCACACGGCCTAAAGTGCCCATGGAGGCCAGAGGAGGGTATCAGATCCCTCTGGAAATGGAGGTACAACCTGTTGAAGGCCTCGATTTGGGTGCTGGAAATCAAACCCAGGCCCTCTGGAAAAAACAGCTAGTACTCTTAACCACTGAGTCATCTCTCCACCCAGTCGGACGGATGTGTGTTCAGAGTTCTGTGTGCTGAGGGGAAGAAACTGTGGGGACTACTAAATGAGAGCAGTGCTCTAAGAACATGGGCAAAACAGAAGGGAGAAATGATGCGGCACTAAAAATGATGCAGGACAGGGTCCTCAGTACAAGCTCTCTAGAAGAAAGGGCATGGGGAAATTTGATCAAGTAGAAGGATGTGCAGGTAGCTAGCTGCAAGCCTGACTTAGGGAAAACACACTTGGACTAAGAGCAAGAGATCTTGGAAAAGGGCAATGCAGAATTGTTAGAATTCAGTAAGAACTGGAACCAACTGAGATGAGAAAATAAGTATGTCCCCCAGTTTCATAGTTCCCAGGTCACACCACTGGTTAAGATAAAATAAGGAGAAAACAAGAAAACAGCGTGCTGTGGATATCACTCTGTATCAATAAAGCGCTGATTGGCCGGTAGCCAGACAGGAAGTATAGGCGGGACTAACAGAGAGGAGAATTGAGGGAACAGGAAGGTGGAGGAGAGACTGCCTGGAGCCGCGGTCAGGACAAGGAAGATGTAAAGTACCGGTAAGCCACGAGCCATGTGGCAAAGTAGAGATTAATAGAAATGGGCTAACTATAAGAGTAAGAGCTAGACAATGATAGGCCTGAGCTAATGGCCAAGCAGTTTAAATAATGTAAGCGTCTGTGTGTTTATTTTATAAGTGGGCTCGGAGACTGGCGGGACTTGGGAGCTCGGAGACTGGCGGGACTTGGGAGCTGGAGAGAAGAACTCCAGCAACAACAGCGTTCTGGGAGTGGGGAGGAAAGGAGTTTAATTTACACACTGAGAGCAGGGTCAGGAAATGTTTAGCATTACCCACATTCTGTGGCCTAGGAAGGTAACAGATATTTTCAAATACATGTGCATATAGTGAGGTTCAGCAGCCTCCCTTAATCATCTGAAGACAGGGAGCTGTGTAACAGAGTAAGTACACAGCAAATGAACTGGTCTGTGACAACACAGAACACCATGGATCACTGTGCACAAAGTCATGCAACATGACAATCTGCTACACTATGCATGTGTAGCATTAGTTGATAACACACAACCAGGTTTTGATACCCTAACCCGTAATCTATGTACAAGAGGTAGAAAGACACAATTTACTGCTAAGAAGATAAAAGAACCAACTCTCAACTGGAAGGAGCTTTTCCATTTTGCAATTCCAATCACTCCTAAGCTACTCGTATTCTGTTCTGCCAAATCAATCAGTTGCAGAGATGTTTGTATTACGTTAATAATGTCTTCTCTCATTGTCTGGAAATAGGCTGAAGATAAACTCAGTTAGGAAAAGGCAGGAATGAAAGTTTCAAGAATTGGTGACATCATACAGACAGAGCTAAAGAACAGAAACACAGAGAAACCAACATTCAAGGGATACACAAGAAGACTCCACTGAAAAAGTCTAGTTTCAGTGCTAAGAACCAGGAGAAAAGCCCTGTAATGTACACTTATTTTAGTTACTTCTACACCTCTCTGACCCTCAAAAAGAAAAATGATTAGTTAACCACTGACAAAAATGTAAATTAAGATATACACATCTTATGTGTTTCTCTAGGGTAACAGAAACCAGACAGTTCATGTAAATCATAACAAAACTGACCCTAAAGAAAAATTTCCCCAAACTCATGTCTTTCTCTATATCATGGTTTATGAACCACTTCCATTTAAAGCTAATTTAAAATTATTAACTTCTTAAATAAATCTTGGGTTTTTCGCCCAAGGCAAAATCAAAAATCACCTTAATATCTGACACACAAGGCTCATTTCAATCAACAGGTGTAGACGGCAATATATTGAGATGTACGTAACTTTCTAGCACACTCAACAGTTACATACTTCCTACAACACACACCTTACCTTTATGTTGGCTAGAGTCTGCATTGAAGTTCACTTGTCCCTTGGGGTGACTGTGTCCATTATCATCCAAATGTCTAGCATGAGGATCATTATGAAGCAGATTAGGCTGGGTGTCACCCTGTTCTCCCAACAAATTACTGAATAGTTGAGAACACAAAAAAAATCCTATAGCTGATCCACAGAGGAAGGTTAAAAAATTCACCCAAGATTTAGGGGCCATTTCCCGAGAGTGTATTTCTGTAAAAAAAAAAAAAGAAAGAAAGAAAGAAAATAAATAATAATTTAAAAATTAGCATCCTGTTATAAAATTATCAAGTAATCGACATTATCAAGAAAAAAATTCTGAGGTTTAGTTTTCATGGGAAGTTGACGTCTTGTGTAAGAAAGTATTTGTAGTAGTATTTACCGTCTCCCCACCTATGCTGCGCTCACAGCCTTCTGTGAACAATCCTAAGCAAGTAGTAGGTGGACTCACTACTGTTGGCAGAGCCAGGGATCCTCCATGACCCGAGCTTGTCTGCCAGGATCATTTTCATTCTTGGCTGTCAACTTTTGTAGCAATCATCACTTAATCTATTCTCCAATGCAGAGTTAGCAAATTCTGTGAAGAACCAGAAATCAAAAATGCTTCGGGCTTTGTGAGCTACAGACTCTCTGTTTCACCCTGTTCTTTAAACATGTAAAGCCATGTCTCTCTGAGTTGGAGAGCCTGGACAGGATCGCCGGTTCCATCTGAGAAGCCGGTGGGGGCTTTGGGGAGGGAAGACTAGAGAACAACTGGCTGTCTTGAAGATGAGCTCCATGAAAAGGAGACTGAGCATTTCCAGAAACAAAGTGAGCGGCCTGAGATGAACAATATAAAACAGTAGGACAATTAAATGCATGTAGTCCCTCACAGAATGGCCTGTATCCTTACCCACTTCTACAGAAACATAATTCTGAGTAATTAATACTCGGTCTGTGTGCTACAATACTACAAATAATAAATTATCAACAGTAAAAAAAAAAAAAAACATAAGTGTAAAAGCCATCCAGCCTGGGTGGGTAGGGAATGGCCATAGGTTCTTGTTTTTGCAATGAAGTTTTATCTAAATGCATCCATGCCCATCCCTCCATTCCTGTGTATGCTGACTGTGGCTGGTTCCAAATCAGTACTGAACAGCTGCAATAGAAGAAACACGCCCAATAAAGCTTTACCTAGCCCTTAACAAAAGTCTGTTGGCTCCTACTCCAAAGACTTGTTTCATAGTATTGCTGGATGTAGACTCTGGCTGCTTAAGTCTCTCACTGTTAACCCACTGGCTTACCAAGTCCTGCATGGCATCTGAATATCCATCAGATTTAGTATGGTCCCTAGAATATCAGGGGATCAAAGAATACCTACTGAACTACTTCCCAACCAAGTTATTTTTTAAGTTTGCTAACAACCAGTGAGGGTGGCCTTAAGTATATAATTTCCCATTCGCCAAGAAAAAATTTTAAATGCTAAGCATCTATCATATGCTAGGTACTATCCACATATAATTTCAGTTTCCATTCTCAAAATGTCCATTTTATAGACAAGAAAATAGAAAATTTAAAAAGTCAAGCTTGGGAAATAGTTCAACAGTTAAGAGACCTTGCTGCATTATCGTGAAAATCAGAGTTCAGCACCCATGTAACAAGCTGGGTAGCCTGCAAGTACTTAAAATCTGACTCGCAGAATCTGATGCCCTTTCCTAGCCTTTATGCATACGCATACACATACACACACACACACACACACACACACACACACAAAATCTTTGAAAGTCAACAGGTAATACAGGCTTGTTCCTGACACTATTTCCAACACAATACAGTATAACTATATTAGGCAGTATAAGTAATCCAGTGATAACATGAGAAGTCGTTAGGTGTCATATGCAAATACCTTTCCATTTTTTGTAAATGGTTAGCACAGGTACAAAGCACAGATTTGCACCCAGATCTACCTGGTTAAGAAAAGTCAGTGTTTTATCTATCACATTCCTCATTTTTCAAACAATCACCACTCACAGAAAGGACAAGCATATAGGGAGATGAACCTACAAGTCAGTGTTCTATTAAATCAAAATGCAAAAGTCAATAATCACCGTATCACAACCACAAAACTAAAAGAGCTTCACCACTGTATTTACAGAACACTTGACTAGGCTCATCTACATTAATCAATGCACATGAGAAAAACTGAACAAAGTACAGCAGACTGTCTGGAGATACTGGTAAAACAGTGAGTCAGTGATAACTAGAAAAGCAAGCAGAAAAAAGTAGTCAAGATAGGTGAGCCAGGGATTTGGCATGGCTCTCCTCTGAACAATTACGGTTGTTCTTCCCTCTCAGTGGGAAAACTGGTTCCAGGACTCTTCAGGAATACCCCAATCCACAAACGGCTAAGTCCTTTATAGAAAATGGAAAGGTACTTGCATATAACAAATCCTCCTACTGTACCCTCAGCATATTTAAAGAACCCACAATGTTGAATACAATATAAATGATATGCTTTTATAGTTTTATACTGTATTGCTTAGGAAATAAGAACAAGAAAAACATCTGTATATGTTTACTACATCTGCATTTATCCAATAGTTTTAATCTATGGTTGGCTCAATTTATGGCTGTGGAATGCATGGATATAGAAAGCTGACTATACTGATTCAGAAAGAAAACAGTTGAGGCGGCAATAAAGCTAAGCAAAACTCAGTTAACATCTTTCTAGAAGAGGTGCAGAGAAACAGTTGTTGTTGGTGTTTTATAATTTGTTTCCAATTTAAAAATATTTTGGGATGCTTTGATGCCTGCCATCCACACTTAACTGTTCTCAGAGCATCATCAGTCAGCATAAGCTGGCTCCTCCTCGTTATTGTCCTCCTTCCAATTTCAAGGACTCCTGCCTTTATGACTATTTGTGAACTATTTTCTTTCCTGTCCTGAAACAAAGCAGCCACCTCGTGAAGGTGGAATGCATCCCCAAAGCCCAGTTCAATTTCTGATAAAATCATGTCCACCGTCTCGGATTCTTCACAGTTGTACTGCAGGAGACTAGATCGGAGGCAGACATCGCTCAATCATCTTGCACACTATGGGGGTTTGCTTGGGTGGGAGGGAGTTGTTGATGCCAAGTGCCTTGTGAGGAACATTTTAAAAACACAGATCTCTAGGCCTATCAATTGTGACCTCAGATGCAAAAAAAAAAAAAAGAGAGAGAGAGAAAAAAATTAAAATTCCTCTTGATTTTAAAGAGAGAACTTTGTATTATTTGTCTGAAGAAAAAATTCAACCAATATAGATTTGTATAAAGAAGGAAAAAACCAACCTAAACCTCACTACTACTCAGAAATAACACCACTAACATTTGGTAAGAATGGCTATAGATCTATACCTATAAATATCAGGAGCTAGGAGAAGAGGTACTATGGCAAACACGTCAGAAATATTGCATAATAGTAACTTCATATGGAAAAAGGAAAAGAGGCTGAGTAAAGGTGCTTGCTGCCAAGCCTAGCAACCTATGCTCGATTCCTGAGACCTGCATGGTGCAAGAAAGAACTAACTCGGGCAAGTTGTCCTGACTCCACATATGTGCCATGGCACACATGTATGTGTGAACATACACACACATAAAGAAGTGTGAAACGTCGTAAGAGCTTTTATGGATAAACTGAGAGTAGTGTTTGCATTTTACAGATGAATGCAGACAGATCAGTAGCATTATCTACCACATTAGCAAACTGAATCAAGGATTCTCTTAATCACTTTGTTACAGTTTTAAAGAATTGAGATTACACTGGTCATGCAATTTCAAAGATTTAACATGTAAATTCTATTTATTTGAATTTATTTAAAAAAAAGAAATGAAATTAATCTAAAGAAGTTAAATATTTAGAATGATCTTTCTCTAAATAAATGATCTTTTTATAAGACACAGAAAATTATCAAAACATAGTTTTGCAGCATCTATTTGAAGTATAGATAGCATTTTTTTCCTGTGAGAAATGTGGAAATGTGTATGCTCACATCTGCTCAAACTCAACTTTATTAGTTGTATTTGGTAAGTGTTTGTTCTGAGCTCACTGTTTCATTGCTTCATCTCGGATCTCTCTGAACCTGGACTCCAAGTTCATCAGCAGTCATTTTATCAGCTCTTCTACTCGGAATTCCTCTCTCCTGCCGCAGTCTGCCAGCTGGAACTCAGTAACTAGTGTGTCAGTGCTAACTGATGCTACAGCTGCAATTCCTGCAGGCTCCAGAATGCCTACTGCTTTCATAGAGAAAGTGCAGCTTGATTCAGCATACCCTGTCCTCCAAATTCTGTAGAAATCACACCATAGTCTTCTCACATGGGTACTACACAAGTTTTTATCCCTTGGAGAAGTTTTTTTTTTTTTTTACTCCCTGTAGACCCAAGTGTATCCTGTACTACTGCCTTTGCAGGCATCGCAGTCTTGATAAACTGAAGGCTGTGACCAGCCTGCACTGAATGAGTCTATTTTTCCGAAAGCACCTGCTCACTCAGTATCACTGTCACAATTCAGTCATGCCCTTGATTCTGAGGCACCAAGATAGAGGGAAGGCTGCTAGGAGCTGAACTGAGGGCCTCATGCACGCTAGGTAAGCCCTTTCACTTCTTATTTTGAGACAGTCTCACTCAGTAGCCCAGGCTGGCCTGTAACTCCGTCTGTATCCTGAATGTGTGGTCCAGTAGTCTTGAAATCCCAAATGGCTAGGGTTCCAGGCCTAACTCATTGTTATTACGTATTATGGTGATCTGTAATCAGTGACCTTTGCTATCAGTATCACTACTGTTTTGGGACACCATGAAACACACTTGTATGAGACCATGAACCTAATAAAGCTTCTATGTATTCTGACTGAATCACTAACTCCCTGTTCTCCATTTGCCCCCTTTTCTAGGATACAACAATACTGAAATTAGGTCAAATTATAATCTTACAACATATCCTAAGTGTGCAAGTGAAATACACACTCTAGACACTTACCAGCTTAAATCAAAAGCTGGAAATGCTTAGGAATGGCATGTTCAATCATGTTTCTTATGCCAACTAGCTAAGTAGTAAAAGCAAAGGAAAGTTCTAGAAGCAAACTGGCATTGCTACTGCTGTGTACACTTGAATGACAAGAGGATTAAACAGCCCCACTGATCACAGGGAATATTTTGATGAACTGGATGGAAGGTTAACTATGGTATTCCGAAAGCCAACGCCTAATGAGAGCAAGGCCCTAACTTAATTCTATCAAGGCCAGAGGTGAAGAAGGTACAGAAGAAAACTATAAAGCTGGCAGGGGTTGGTTTATGAGTCTGGAGACAGAAGTGCAAAGGGAGCAGAAAATACTGAGACAGACCCTGCAGCAGTCACCCAGGCGATGGAGCGACAGACACTGTACCATTACACACCATTTTCAGTGTAAACAAGACAGCCTCGTATTAGAAAAACATGTCATCTAAGACCGTCATAGACAGAGAGCAGCTGACAATCCTGGCTCCAGAGCTTCACAGAGTAGGCCCGACTTCCTTGTTAGGGGCAGATGCAGCTGATGACCCTAAGTTGAAGCCAGTGGTATTTATCACTCCCCAAATTATATTCCCCCAATTCCCTTTAGAATTATAACAAATGTACTCCCCCTGTGCTGTGTAACTGAAGTAACAAGTCTTGGTGACAGTACTTCCTTTGGCATGGCTTACTGAGACCTGCTTCTCAGAAGGAAGGCTTCTCTTCAAAATACTACCCATTCATTACCACTGCCCCAGCCACCCAGGGCCTGATGGAGATGCAGATCACGCTCAATGCTGCTGTCACACCTGCTAACACAGCATCCATCCTGAAGCCTGTGGGTCAACGAGGAGCTTCAAATCTTATTTAAGAAATAGATTTTTAAGAGTGCACCTGCTTTAGACAGTGATTCACCTGATGGATCTGGCCAAAGGAAACTGAAAACCACCTGGAAAGGATTAGGGATTCGACATTCTCGATACAAATATGAACATCTGTGATTTGTGAATTCCAAGGAACTCAAGGCCAGTGGAGGCAGCAACTATAGATATGGTAGGGGCAGCAAGAGAACTAGAAGTGTGGACAGAGGTTGCTGAGATTTCATGTTCGAACTGGAAACGAAGTCCAAATATGTGGCTGAGTGGCTAGAGTTTCACCACAAAACTTCAATAACTGAGGAGTTAATTTTTACAGAAGGGCACAGAGTGGTTTCTAGAGATGGAAATTAATCCTGATGAAGACAGTGAACACTGCTCAAATGACAACACAGGATTCAGAACATCCATAAACACAGCCGAGAAAGCATGGCTGAGTGAGTTCTGAGAGGGCTCAGCACAATTCTGAGGGAAATCCAATAAGCACCAATTGTTATCCCACAGCTTCCCTGTGACAATGTCAACTGATGTGGCAATCTTCATGTCAGTTTGCTTTCAGAAATGGTCATATGACCCCTCCCCTAACCTTCAGCAACCCACCCCCCATCAGTGAGAGTCAACAGGAGCCCTCCTTTCACTAAGAATATGACTCACTGAGGGCTTACCAGACTGCTGAGGTTTTCTAGCAATAAACTTTTATTTTTAATCACTGCATATACTTTTAAAAGACAATGTTATTGCTCAATTACAGCACTATGTAAATCTAACGTCCTGAGAAACCAAAAATTTTTTGATTCATTTTATGTTGTGATATTTGCTTTACTGCATAGGTCTGGAAGGGAACTCACAATATCTGAGTTACACTTATCAATGTATCTCTTCTACTATGCTGAGTTTTCAGTCACATCAGATCACTAGTACTCCCTCACCAGGACTCCAATGCCTAATTTTACTGTGAGACAAAGTCCTCATCCAATTCTCAGGCTTTCAGAATCCCTCTGGAGTTCATAACAAAGTCCCTAAGACCCTACTGTCTTCTGATCCTTCAAGTACTTTACATGTTACATCTTGCCAAACTTTTACCTTAGTATTTGAAATTTTGCTCTAGATTACTATATTCATGTGCACATTTACATATTCACAATATACTTCTCTCTTCACGCCACATTAAAGTGATTATACATCTTTATTTTTCTCTCATACTTTCCCTTTTAAAATTGAGATGACTCTTACATGGTGATACTTTACAAAGGCCACTGTGTTAAACCTTATTTTCTATGATCTTCATAGCAACATAAATAGTACTTGATAGTAGTACCTCTGCATTAATATGTCAGGTCATGTTAAGATTTGAAGCCGGGCGATGGTGGCGCACGCCTTTAATCCTGCACTTGGGAGGCAGAGCCAGGTGGATCTCTGTGAGTTCAAGGCCAGCCTGGTCTACAGAGCGAGATCCAGGACAGGCACCAAAACTACAGAGACACCGTCTGGAAAAAGAGACTTGAATGCCAAGTGTGCCCTTCTTGGCTCCCGTGCTTGAGCACTTGGTCCCCAGCTGGTGGTGCTGTCTGGGAGCTGTGCAACCTTGTGGATTGGTGGCCCACCTGGCAGATGTAGGCATCCAGGGACGCAGCTAGAGTCACAGCTAAGAACAGGCCAGGTCTCTCTGCTTCCCACCTGGGAGACAGAACAAGCTCCCTACGCCATGGGTGCCAAGCGGCCAAACCTTCCCCGCCCTGAAACTGTGAGCTCAACTAAATCCTTTCTCCCACCAGATTGTATTATAATTAAAAGAAAACTGGCATCTACTTCATTTATTGAATTTCAGTGTTAATATAAATCCTGCATATCAAATTCTCTATACTTCTCTCTGGAAATACAGACATTTTCTTAAAAGGCACAACGCCATTATCACATGTCCACCAAGGCTAACAATAATACTCTGACTGACACATCTAACCTCTGTTAGCAATCAAATTTCCTTTGCTGTCTTCTAGGATCATGTATTCTAGTATTTGAACTAGCTCTAAGGTTATAGGTTGTATGCATGTGTGTGTGTGTTCAAGTAGGCATCTGAATGTATGTACATGCTTACGTGTGTGTGGACTTCAGAGATGGCTGCCTGCTGTCTCTATCTTACTTTCTGAGTCAGGATTTCTCAATGAACCTAGAGCTTACCCATTCAACAAGATTAGCGGGTCATTGGGCTCCAGTGACCAATTCTGCCTCCCCAGTGCTAGGATTACAGGTTCACATCATCATGCCTGGCTTTTTACCTGGACACTAAAGATCCAAACTGCTGTCGTGGAAGCACTTTATCAATGGAGTCATCTCCCGAGCACTTCATAAATGTCTTTTTACAACAGGTTTATTCAAACAAGAACTGCACTGGTATTCATGAACAAAATTTTTTAAAAATAGGATATTTTATGTAACAATATTTGTGGTGGTTTGAATGTAATTGCCCCCCATAATCTCACAGGGAGTGGCACTATTAGGAGATGGGCTTTGTTAGTGTGGGTATGACCTTGTTGGAGGAAGTGTGTCACTGTGGAGGCAGGCTTTGAAGTTTCCTATGCTCAGGATACCACCTAGCGAGTCAGTTGACTTCCTGTTAGCTCCAAGATGTAGTACTCTCAGCTCCAGCACCACATCTGCCTGTAAGCCCCCATGATCCCCTTCATGATTTTAAGGGACTGAACCTCTGAAACTGTAAGCAACCTCCCCCCAATTAAATGTTCTCCTTATAAGAGTTGCCGTGGTCATGGTGTCTCTTCACTGCAATTAAAAATCAAAAGCTGAGGAGCCCCCATATTACGGGACCAGGCCCTCTGGATAAGTGAGACAGTTGTTTAGCTTGAACTGTTTAGGGGGGCCCCAGGTAGTGGGACCGGGACCTGTTCCTAGTGCATGAGCCAGCTTTTTGGAACCTAGTGCCTATGGTGAGACACTTTGCACAGCCTTGGTGCAGGAAGGAGGGGCTTGGACCTGCCTCAACTGAATCTACCAGACTGAGCTGAATTCCCAGGGGAAACCTTGCTTTGGAGGAGGTGGAACTGGGGGGTGAGTTGGGGGGAAGGCTGGGGAATGGGAGGAGGGAGGACAGGGGAATCTAAGGTTGATATGTAAAATGAATAGAAAATCTATTAAAAAAAAAAAAACCTAACTAATACAGAAGTTGGTGCCAGGGACTAGGGTATTACTTTAATAAGCCTGACCATGTTTTTGTTTGGAGGAATTTGGATTTTGGTACTCTGGGTTCTGAAAGCAATAGAATGCTTTAAGCGCTGCTTAATGGGCCATACTAGTAGGAGCATGGAAGACAGAGGTGCTAAGAGTTATGTGAACTGTTGGGGGCTCACTCAGGAGGTTTCAGAGGAGAATTATAGTATGTTGCCTAGAGATCGTTCTTGTGATATTTTGGTGAAGAAAGTGGCTGCTTTTTGCCCTTGTCCAAAGAGTCTACCTGAGGCTAAGATGAAGAGTTTTGGATTAATTGCATCGGCAGAAGAAATCTCAAAATAGTCTAGTATAAACTCTGTTGCATGGATTACTAGTGGTAACTCTAACGAAGAATTATAATGAAAAGGAGCAAGCTGAGCAGGATAAACTACAAAATGTAAGTTTTGAGGAGAAAGAGGGCACCAGAAGTGGAATGGAGTTAAATCCTGTGTTCAAGGAGATGAACAGATTAAGAAATGAAATAAAGGGAGTGGTGGCCTCAGGGCAAGCTTCCTACCCAGCTAAGTTTCCAACTTGTGAAAAGGAACTGAAGAAAAGCTTAGTCAGGTATAGTGGGGCACACCTTTAATCCTAGCACTGGGAAGCAGAGGCCAGCTTGGTCTACAGAGCAAGTTTTAGGAAAGCCAAGCTCAGGCAGCAATGGACAGAAAGCTGGTGAAGATGTGATTGAAAAAGGGGGCCATGTTCCAGCCCTAGTAAGCAGCAGAACTTGGCAACTTAGGCTATATGGTTCTGGCTTTAGAGTTAAGGATAGTAGAAATGGGTTATAGAATTTGCCTCCGCGCCTAAAGAAATCTGCTGAAGCCAGGCATGTGCCAGGGGTGTCCCTGGATGGAGGCAGAGTAGACAGACCATTTTGTGAAGCTGTGAAGTTGAAGCCTGAATTGCCTTGGATAACCCAAGATGTTAGAGATGCCAGAGTCATGGGATACCTGCTGAGGAGAGCTGCTATCAGCGAGTGGAACCAGCCCAAGAGAAAGAAGTGTGTTGCTGTTAACAAAGCTGAACAGAGTTGGAGACCTGAAGAGCTTTTTGACATTAGACATGGAGCTGCAGAGTGGAGTTTGCTCAACTGGTTTCTGGTCTTGCTTTTGTCCAGTGTTTCCTCACTGTGCTCCCTTCCTTGCGTTTTGGAATGGTAATGTGTATCCTGCCATTATACGTCGGAAGCACATGATCTGCTTTTTGATTTTGATTTTTACTAGGATATTACAGTTAAGAGACTGTCTCAGAAGAGTCTCTGAAACAAGTTTGAGACTGGTATAGATTATGGGGAATTTTGAAGTTGGACTGAAGGCTTTATGATATGGCTATAAGCCTTTGGGGGCCAAGGAATGGAATGTGGTGGTTTGAAAGAAAATGGCCCTTAATGGGCATGGCACTATTAGGAGGTGTGTTACTTTGGGGGGCGGGCTTTGAAGTCTCTTTTGCTCAAGCTTCCCTTGATGTGACTTTCAGTTGACTTCTTGTTTCCTGCAAGATGTAGGACTCTCAGCTACTCCAGCCCCACATCTGCCTTCATACCACTAAGCTCTCCATCATGTCATGATGATAATGGACTGAACCGCTGAACTGTAAGTGAGCCACCGCAGTTAAATATTTTCCTTGTAAGAGTTGCCGTGGTCATGGTGTCTCTTCACAGCGATAGAAATCCCTAAATAAGACAGTATTAAATATGAAACCAAAGTGAAATACATACTTATCTAAAAAGGCAATTACCACAACTGACTCAGGATATAAAACCTAAATATCATAAAGTAATAAAATACACTGTCCAAGAGTCAAATAAACTTGAGTGTTATTCAGTGTGCTCCATTCTGTGGTTTAACTGGTGAGATCTAAAGTTTCATCCGAGTGAAGCATGCCACTATCACAGAGGCCCACCTGGGTCATCTCACATCTATCTCTTCCTTTCTTAAGAAATCCCGTTTGTTTGGAACACGGTCTCTCACACAGGGCAGGCCGGCCTCAAACTTGCTATGCAGTATAGCTGAGGAGGAATCCCATCTCCACTTCCTAAGTACTGACTGAGATTACAGGCAGGCACCAGCCCTACCCCAAGATTTTTTCTTTTTTTTTCTTCCCTCTTTTAATGAGAACTTGCTATTTCCTTTTCTTTAAATTATCCAGTCCCCTTTCTTACAAGACACTGCTTCTCTGCCGGTACAACACTTCTGGCAAACAGACGATGTAATTCCTCCACCTATGTGGGACTCGGTCTTTAAAACCTGTTTGAAATGTCTATGCCTTAGGAACACATTTCAATCTCTGTCACCTCATTTGCTACTGGGAGCAACTCAAGTAAACTCTCTCTTTACCATTTTGTACTCCAGTTTCTCCTAAGAGTCAACCAAAATATTCTCTGGGAAAACTTTGAAGGAAGACAAGGAAGGAAACTAAACAAATGATTCCAAGTGAGGTCACTTGGAGGGCCATTTAACACAATCCTTCGAGGCAGAACTGGTTGATCACTGCTTGAAAACTGCCTTGGGAAGAAAATGTTCTAGCAACTTCTACAGCAGATACACAGGCAAAGGAGCATCAGGCACAGTTAGGGCAGCCACATTCCATGAAAACCAGGAGGAACTAGATGGTGGGAATGAGCACCAGGAGCAGGACAAAGTAAGACCTTAGCTGGCCTTTGGCTTCATCTGCTGCCATGATTTTGAGGTAGGGAAAGTTAAAAACTAACTATTTCCGATTAGTACTGTGGAATTCTCATAGAGTTGGCCAATGACATACTTTTACATTAGATCATCTTACAACTGAGGCTCACTGGTGATTAGGCCCAAGAACAAACATGTCCAGAGATCACAATTTTTAGTACCACTGTAAGTTATGAAGTCAGCTAAGAATTAGCAGACATTTTTAGGGAAAGCTCTACGTAACTAATGAAGCTCAGAATCATGCCGAATCCACACAGTTCACAGTAGGAGCAAACCAGTAAGCAGCACCCCTCCATCAGCTTCTGCCTCCAGGTTCCTACGCTGTTCAAGCGCCTGCCCTGACTGCCTTCAACAATGAACTGTGGTATGAAAGTAAGCGAAATACATCCTTTCCTCCCCAGATTGCTTTTGGTCATGTTTTATCACAGCAGTAAAAACCCGAACTAAGGCAGACGCTCAACTCATGATGGAGTTATAATCTAATAAACCCACTGTAAGTTGAAACTATGAGTAAGGAGAAAATTTATTTAATACCTGATAAATAATACATCATAAAAAGTTGAAAAAACACATTGAATCATTTAAAATCCTGATGCTGGGATGGCTCAGTGGGTAAGTGCTTGCTGAAATATGTCCTCTGGACCTCCACACATGTACTGCAGAACATACATACCCATACTCACACATCACACACAATAGTAATTTTCTTAAATCTCTGTATTATTATTAAACAAAATCCTGATGCGCATTTACTCCCCATGGGGTTATGTTCTGATAAGCCCATCATAAAGACAGTTA
This sequence comes from Peromyscus nudipes, assembly GCA_902168325.1. Lineage (NCBI taxonomy): Eukaryota > Metazoa > Chordata > Mammalia > Rodentia > Cricetidae > Peromyscus > Peromyscus nudipes. The sequence continues at coordinate 482 of CABHPH010160554.1, read as the reverse complement.
GAGGCCATGTGTTCCTACCATAGGGACAAAATCCCTGGCGAATTTTCTCCTGTCTAGAGTAAAGCCTTCCAGAAAGCAAAATAGAGCATCTTGTCTGCCACAGTTATTGACGATGCTCCTTTTCTCAGGACAGTAGTACAGTCTGTTCTTCAACTTCAGCCAAAAGCAGCAAACTACAGTGCTTCACTATTCTGAACCACTACCTGCCTTGGGTGCTGCAAGCGGCACGCCTATTCATGCTCCACACCTTCTATCTAGCCCTAACTTCACACCTCTCCACTTTACCTTGTCATCAGGACAATTTTCCTCCTCCCTTTCTCAAGTGAAGATGAAAACTTCACCCTTCTCTTACTTTGAATGAGCATAATGTGGCTTCTCTTTGGCATGCCCACATTGTCCCAGCACGGTTCTAACAGTTTGGAGCCATTATTTAATAAACACAAAGCTTGCTTGAACACAAGTACTGAAATACTGTGACAGTG